>JAXIVJ010000618.1:0-77500 GCA_036785665.1 Chirona hameri
ACATAGACATAGACATAGACATAGACATAGACATAGACATAGACATAGACATAGACATAGACATAGACATAGACATAGACATAGACATAGACATAGACATAGACATAGACATAGACATAGACATAGACATAGACATAGACATAGACATAGACATAGACATAGACATAGACATAGACATAGACATAGACATAGACATAGACATAGACATAGACATAGACATAGACATAGACATAGACATAGACATAGACATAGACATAGACATAGACATAGACATAGACATAGACATAGACATAGACATAGACATAGACCTAGACATAGACATAGACATAGACATAGACACTAGACAAGACAACAGACAAAGACACAGACAAAGACACAGACATAGACATAGACATAGACATAGACATAGACATAGACATAGACATAGACATAGATTAGACATAGATTAGATATAGATTAGATATAGATTAGATATAGATTAGATATAGATATAGATATAGATATAGATATAGTATAGATATAGATATAGATATAGATATATATAGATATATATATATATATATATATATATATATATATATATATATATATACATATATATATATATATATATATATATATATATATATATATATATATATATATATATATATATATATATATATATATATATATATATATATATATATATGTATCAATCACGAGGCACAATCACGATACACCGAGTGGAGGCATATTTTCCATTACTATTTTGTCAAAAAGCAATACTGGATTTTGGTGAACACCGAAATTCGTCACCAAGTACTTGAGAGTACCGATCATTATAAGCGTGGATGCTTATCAACTTTAGCCATAAATATATTTCGGTAGGAATGTTATATGCAAAATGTAATACATTTACCATATATTGTTGTATCGTCTGTCGATTTCAAGTGATAGCTCCATTTTTGTGGGAAAGGGTCATTATATTCCTTTAACCCTATTTGTAACAGGCTCCTGGCTACCCCTATTTGTAACAGGGGCGGGGGGGGGGGGGGGGTGGATTCCGCCTCCCCCCGGAAATCTCGAGAACTACCAATCCGATTTTCACAAATCAAACGACATATTATTCCCCTCAACACGATTTACATTTCTGAAGAAAAAAAAACGAAATTTTTGATAGGGGGGCAAAAACTACAAATTTTAGAGGTATTTGTGATCCAACACAGCTGTCATGTTTATCAACTGATTTTAACGCAACCAATGGGATCGATAGATAATCAATTGGAAATTAATTTGTGGCGGTGACTTCTTTAAATTCAAAAATCATAGGCGTGTGCAGGTCACTCAATATGGGGGTGAAGTAAATGCGTAATAAAATCATTTGTATGTTTTTATATATAAATTAAATGGTGTGTTATTGTGACATTAGACAAAACAGTTATTAAACATATTTTTGCCATAGGCGGTACCAGGTCAGGGAAAAAGGGAGGTCAAATAGGACAAAATAGTAACCGCAGGCAAGTTGCAACCCAACACTATAAAATAAGTTACTGATCGTAGATAGTTCCTTTTTGCATGTTGTACTTCATCATAGGCGTATCTAGGATTCAAACTGGGGAGGTGCAAGATCATTTGATAGGTATAGTATCCGCTATTATAATACTAACTAGTCAACAGTGACTATTTCACTTACAACTTCAATTCACATTGCTTACCCCCCCTTTTACCCTACCTGGACTCACCTATTATCTTATAATCGTTCTTAGAGTACCCTGTGGTGCATGTTTCATCCGAAAACTGCAGTATGTTATGTCATTGTAGACCCATGCATCTTAGTTTCATTGCAATAATATGACCCCCTCTGGTTTCATTCCTGAGTAGTGTAGTGTGTAGTGTAGTGTAGTGTGTAGTGTGTAGTGTAGTGTAGTGTAGTGTAGTGTGTAGTGTAGTGTAGTGTAGTGTGTAGTGTAGTGTAGTGTGTAGTGTAGTGTGTAGTGTAGTGTGTAGTGTAGTGTGTAGTGTAGTGTGTAGTGTAGTGTGTAGTGTAGTGTGTATGTGTAGTGTAGTGTAGAGTGTGTAGTGTAGTGTAGTGTAGTGTAGTGTAGTGTAGTGTAGTGTTTAGTGTAGTGTTTAGTGTAGTGTGTAGTGTAGTGTGTAGTGTAGTGTGTAGTGTAGTGTAGTGTAGTGTAGTGTAGTGTAGTGTAGTGTAGTGTGTAGTGTAGTGTGTAGTGTAGTGTGTAGTGTAGTGTGTAGTGTGTAGTGTAGTGTGTAGTGTAGTGTGTAGTGTAGTGTGTAGTGTAGTGTGTAGTGTAGTGTAGTGTGTAGTGTAGTGTGTAGTGTAGTGTGTAGTGTAGTGTGTAGTGTAGTGTGTAGTGTAGTGTGTAGTGTAGTATGTAGTGTGTTGTGTAGTGTGTTGTGTAGTGTATTGTGTAGTGTATTGTGTAGTGTTGTGTAGTGTAGTGTAGTGTGTAGTGCGTAGTGTGTAGTGTGTAGTGTGTAGTGTGTAGTGTGTAGTGTGGTGTGTAGTGTAGTGTAGTGTAGTGTGTAGTGTGTAGTGTAGTGTAGTGTAGTGTGTAGTGTGTAGTGTAGTGTAGTGTAGTGTAGTGTAGTGTAGTGTAGTGTGTAGTGTGTAGTGTGTAGTGTGTAGTGTGTAGTGTGTAGTGTAGTGTGTATTGTGTAGTGTGTAGTGTGTAGTGTGTAGTGTGTAGTGTAGTGTGTAGTGTGTAGTGTGTAGTGTAGTGTGTAGTGTGTATTGTAGTGTTGTGTAGTGTAGTGTAGTGTAGTGTAGTGTGTAGTGTAGTGTAGTGTAGAGTGTAGTGTAGTGTGTAGTGTAGTATCCTGGGCTCCTCCAACCTCCTCTAAACTAATCTCATCTTCTTTTGGAGGAGCCACTGGAACAGACCCTTAGTCTTTATTCGTCAGTTTGTCAGTCATCTCGACACGCGCCATATCCGCCGTCGGCAACGAATGCCATGGCGAGTGTGTGCCAGCGGGGAATAGCGTGAACGCGTGAGTACGATCGTGATGCGATAGTCGGACACCAGACTCCAGATGGGGTGCCTGGAGGCCATAAATAACCCAGACACCTAGCGGGTGAAGAAGAAAAGTTATACCACATCCACAATAGTGGCAATACAGTCGCGAGAAGCACATCCTTAACCCGCGCACTGCAGGGGGGGGGGGGGGTGATTTCCGCCCCCCCCCTCTCAGGTTTTTCAAAGATAGCGAAAAAACGGCGGCGCGCAGTGCCGCCGGGTTTTGGTACACTTGTTCGGACATCAATTACGCACACTTTGAAGAAGAAAAAATATACTCGGGTCATCTCAGGTCAGGTCACCAGACCAGGTCAAGTGACCCCACCACCAAAAATGTTTGCAGTTGTGCCAAAGCCAGAGTTTTTCACCGATCAGGTTGAAACTTACAGGATGTCAGGAGGCATCAGTACTTACAATTCGTTTATCTGGGAATTTTAATATCGGTGACCTAAGGTCAGGTCAATTTCGTAACCTCCCCATAATAAGTCAATGGGGAAATATACAAATGCTTCCTATTTCAAGGATATGCATGGTACTAGTCCAATTAATTCTGGATCATGTTATTATAAGATATTCTCGATGATCCAAGTGTAAGTTTTGTTCAGTGACCCCTATTGGGTCATTTGAGGTCATGCGAGGTCACCATCACTTTTTTTTGTCAATAACTCGACATAATGAAGATAGAGAAGTAAACAGACATCAATGTGTTTGTCTCGTCGAGACATGTCTTTCCATTTGCAACATGCCCTACTTGGGTCACCACTTGACCTTGACCTTAGGTCAAATTGTTAAGTTGACTTAACAAGGTCACCATGTATATCATTCAAAGCGCCTTGACAAGATAAACACAATGGCGTAAACAGTTTTATGTTATCTTTATTAAGTAAAAAGTTAATAGCAAAAACGATTTAGCAAAAAAAAACGGTATTTTTCTTTCTTTCTTTTTTACCTCTGGAGCCTCAAATATTGACCTGAGATCAAATCTGAGGACACCTCAGCGATTACAAATTTAATTGGCTGGCGTTTCCTTTTTTCCGTTTGTTTCTAACTATCATCGTTTCTGAGATATATGGGAATTTCTGGAGTAATGTCCTAAAACAGGAAAAAACTGGAAAATTTGACCTTCGATGACCTCTGGTGACCTCAATTTTGACCTGACCTAAAACAAACTTTCGATAGAACATGTATGAAGCTATCAAATGCCTTTTTCCGCTTCTCGCTACGTTGCGTAGTTTTCGAGATCTCAGGGGGGGGGGGGGGGGCGGAAATCAACCGCCCCCCCCCCTGCAGTTCGTGTTCGGCGCAAAGCCTCTGCAGTGCGCGGGTTAAGACACAAGACAACGACTTGTGCCCAGTAGGAGATGTTGTTCGACCCATTACAACAACAGCTGAAATTCCTGCGCGTTCTCTCCAAGCGGCCATACACAGGTCCGTGATATTACGTGATATATTATACCATCTTATAATGGACTACGCCAATTCAACGTTTGTTCAACCTTTTAAGCTTTCGATATCGGGATTTATGGTTCCTGGGATCCTCTGACGGCTCGCCCCTCCCCCCGCATTTCGGGATCCCCGGGTCAGATAAATAACCCTCGCCCTACCAGACAGACAGACCCTGAGGTTTTTCTTGAATAAATTTGTACACATGCGGCGCATCTTGCTGACATTTTCGGTAGCTGAGTTTACAACCATTATATGCATGCAGTAAAACATTATTAAAATTGGTTAATTAGTTTGGGAGATTATCATGTTTTGATGATTTTTGGTTAAAAAAACAATATTTGATAAATCGTAGAAAACAGAGTTTTAAAGCAAATTGCAAATGCAATTCACCAAAGATACTAAATGGCATTCTCTTTCAAATGGAAATCTCGGATTTGCAAAATTTTGCTTTTTTGACTCCTAAAACTAAAAAAAAAATGTTTTTTTTAAATGCCCACAAAATAAAAATTTCCAAAGATGTTAGAGAAACCGGAATATATGTGCGAGAACTGAGTATGTACAATGCCCATACAAAATTTTCAAAGCAATATCTTCATTTTGACTGAGTGATGGCTCCTTAACCCTATTTGTAACAGGCTCCTGGCTACCCCTATTTGTAACAGGGGGGGGGGGGGGCGGATTCCGCCCCCCCCGGAGATCTCGAGATCTACCCGTCCGATTTTCAAAAATGAAACGGTGTTTGCTTCTCCTCAACACGATCTACATTTCTAAATAATGCAAAATCTAAATTTTGGGATAGGGGGTAACAGGGGGGCAAAAACTAAAAAAATAGTGGTATTTTTGATCCAACATCATAGCTTTCATGTTTATCAACCGATTTTAACACAACTAATAGGAATCCATAGAGATTGAATTGGAAATTGATATATGATGGTGACGTTTGCAAATTCAAAAATCATAGGCGTGTGCAGGTCACTCAATATGGGGGTGAAGTAAGTGCGTAAAACCATTTTTTGATGTTTTTTGTTTGTTTGATAAATGAAATGGTATGTGATTGTGACATTAGAAAAAAACTGTTATTAATCATATTTTTTGCCATAGGCGGTACCAGGTTAGTGAAAAAGGGAGGTCAAATTGGGAAAAAATATTAACTGCAGACAAGTTGCTACCCAGCACTATAAATATGTTACTGATCGTAGATAGTTCCTTTTTCATGTTGTACTTCATCATAGGCGTATCCAGGATCCACACTGGGGCGGCACAATACCTTTTGATGAGTATATTATCCGCTATTATGATACTAACTAGTCAACAGTGACTATTTCACTACAACTTCAATTAATATTGCTTACCCCCCCCCCTTTTACCCTACCTGGGCTCGCCTATTATCTTATAATCGTTCGTAGAAGTAGCCTGTGGTGCGTGTTTCATTCGAAAACTGGAGTATGTTATGTCATTGTACGCCCATGCCTCTTAGTTTCCTTGCAATAATATGACCCCCTTTCTTCCATTCCTGAGCGCGCCTCTGCCAAAAATGACTTTATTCCCAATCCTGGCCTCATATGTGCATTAATAATTATAAATTAACCATCTATTGCGCCGTAATCGCTAGCATATCGTCATCACCATGCCAGTCACCCCCTTTTGCATGTGCCTGAACACGCCCCTGAAACTCTATATGTAATAACTTATGCAAATAATGGAAGGAGAAGCTATCTTTTACATCTTGATAGCTATAAATGCCCCTTGCATCGCTCTATTGGCTTCCCGCCAAGCCTTGAATACTTCCTGGACCCCCCCCCCCCCCCCTAGAAGCCCCTGAAACCGTCTCTGCCATGCAATTTTTATGATATTTCATTAACATCAACTAATTTGCACTTGTTACAATCACCGTAAACCGATGTAACTCTTTCATACTTGAGGCAGTTGGGAAGAAACCGTGAAGATCACATTTCCGTATTATCGCCAAATGTCGCCGCAGAACCCTCCCAAAAACGTGCACTGAAACCGCCTCTGTTCAAGTTAAGAACGCAAAATTTTTACTCCACGTGTGGAATTCAATTCTAGGAAAAGTCCCAAAATTGCATGGATCCTAGCCTAGCCGTAGCCTAGCCTATCCTAGCCTAGCCTAGCCTAGCCGTTCGGGAGATATCTGGGAAAAAAACATGAGGGGGGGGGGGGGGCGGAATCCGCCTTCCTGTTACAAATAGGGTTAAATGGGATTGTTCACCTTTGTATTAGTTTTAAACTGGGATAGCCATTATCTTGGGCCGTTATTTAAATGTCTAAATTACTCAGATAATTTTTCCTAAAACTTAACCGTTTTTAAGCAATTTAATTTACCATTTGCAAAATAGCTCCAGGCTGGTGCAGCCGCTGATTGGCTGACAGCCACTTTTTCAGCCAATCTCACTTTGTTAGCCAATCAGCGGCGGTCTATAGCTCAATATGACGTCATCAAACCAAATATTAAAAACATAATTTTTAGAAGTTAAGTGAGGTTTTCGAGAAAACAAATATCACCATCGTTTTCAGCAGCACTTGCCTCATATTTTTCACTACAACCGGCGTATATTTGACAACTTCCAGAAAGGTGAAACGTTCCCTTTAAGTGACACCAAGACGGTATTATAAACTGACGACGTGCAATGTATCCACTGTGGTCTCCCCAACCAACAGGGAGAGCTACAACCACACTTCGGATTAACGCTGAGCAAAGCTTTAACCACCTTTTTACGGCGAACTTCCATTTTGTTTTTCACCTTGTCCTTGTATATCTTTGGTGCCTACTCTGGATAGTTTGATGTCAGACCTTACAAATAATGGTCTTGTTTTTCATATCATTTGCATCATATCTTTGTTTACTTTGTTTGCTCTTCTCTGTGTTTTCATAGTTGTGACTCGAAAAATAGAAAATAATGTACTCGTACCTTGTGACACATCCTGCTTGTGTTTTGGACGTGTGGTTCAGACGACTCACAGAGTGACCCAGCGGAGGCCATGGAGGAGGACCCCACACCCGGTCCGAGCGTCTCGGCTGCCTGGAGAGACCTGGAGCGCGTCGTGCTGGACGTGTGTAACACAGAGGCCGGGGACGACGAGTTCGGCCTGGTGGAGACGGCGCTGAGCCAGGCGCTGCGACCGGTGATGCGCCGCTGTGACGAGGTGCTGCCCCAGTCGGACGGTGTCCAGGTGTCGACCATCACCTTCGAACAGCGCCGCGCCCTCGGCAGGTCAGTCTGAGGCCTATATTCTGGCCGCTGTGACGAGGTGCTGCCCCAGTCGGACGGTGTCCAGGTGTCGACCATCACCTTCGAACAGCGCCGCGCCCTCGGCAGGTCAGTCTGAGGCCTATATTCTGGCCGCTGTGACGAGGTGCTGCCCCAGTCGGACGGTGTCCAGGTGTCGACCATCACCTTCGAACAGCGCCGTGCCCTCGGCAGGTCAGTGGGAGGCCTATATTCTGGCCGCTGTGACGAGGTGCTGCCCCAGTCGGACGGTGTCCAGGTGTCGACCATCACCTTCGAACAGCGCCGCGCCCTCGGCAGGTCAGTCGGAGGTCCGCTGTCTGGCCGCGGCTCGGCTCCGGCGGCGAGTCGGACTGCTCCGCTGCTGTACGGATGTGTCCGAGCAGCGCACTAGTTTGTTTCGGTTGTGTAATTTACACATTTTATGAGTTACATGGTACGAGTATGGTCAGTGGTGTTTGTGTCAAAGTTAGATGAAGAAGACTGTCATGTGCTCAGGCGGGCAGGTGTATGGTCTCTCAGTCGGTGAATAACTGAATGTTCGCTATAGTTGTTTGATTGCATTTATTCATACATATCACCAACGGGCTGAGACACCCACTGCCAGGTGAAGTCAGCTAAGGTTAACAGTACAAATAATATACAAAATAGCATACAAATACACATAAAAATAAAGATATAAATATACATAAAAATAAAGATATCAATATACATAAAACAAAATATACAAATACAACTGCAGATGCAAACACGATGAACAACACGATGTTATTTACAATGAAGAATTGTGACAGTAACAACTGCATCATCTGTGGCACCTACGAATGGCCAGGTAGTGGAGGGCTGTCGCTTATGACCTTTGACACAACGAGACCTTTGTAAGCAGTGAAACCAAGACTGAAAGGTCGCATTTTGTCTTAGCCAATAACAGATTGGTTTCTTTGGGCACATGACATACTATTCCAGAGTGGACCGTTCTGACGCGGGCGGCGATACCCAGCAAAGAGGGGTCCCGTGAGCGTCGATCGTTTAGGCACATGCAGAGGAAACTTCCCCAAGAGTTCTGCAGAGTTGATTTTGCCTGTGAAAAGTCCTTTGAGAAATAGCTGATCATGTTGATTCCTTCTGGAGGAAAGAAAGGGAACGGCGACGTGGCGAGATAGAGAGAGATAGGTGAGTGATTCACTTCACAAGATCTGTTGGAGTGATTGTTTATCCAGAGCAGGAATGTATCATGGGTTGTTAGCTAGTGAGCTCTGTGTGACGTTTCCGCTGCGTCTGTGTATGTGCCTCACAGGGTGGACGGCGAGGACATCGCGCCACACCCTGAGGTCGTCATCGACTTCGCCGAGCTGGAGTCGGAGGACGAGCTGGAGTCGGAGGACGAACCAATGGAGGATGACCCCACCTGGACGATACCCGAGACCCGAGGCAGCCACACGGCCACCGACTGCGCCTACGGCCGGATGTACAAGACCACCTCTCACGACCGGCGCTCCCGCGGCCGAGGCATCGTCCGTGTCGGGCCTCCGATGACGGTCATCTCGCCCTCCCGCGGCAGGGGGGCAGCGCGGGGCCGTGGCCGCTCCCCAGTGCTCGCCCCGCTCCGCAGCTGCTCGTCGCCGCTGACGCCCAGTCTGGACCGCCCGCCGAGCAGGGGTCCCGGCCGCCCGCGGGGCAGAGGTCGCGGTGGTCGCCCGATCGATGCTCTCGCTCCACTCCGCAGCTGGTCGACGCCAAGTCGCGGCCGACCGCGGGGCAGGGGTCGCGGCCGACCGCGGGGCAGGGGTCGCGGTGGCCGCAGCCGCTCCCCAGTGCTCGCCCCGCTGCGCAGCTGGTCGGCGACGCTGACGTCACAGTCTGGGTCAATCGAGGTGCTGCGGCTGCCGGAGCGTGACCTGCGCGTGGCCGTGGTGCGCGACAGACTGGTGCTGCAGAGGACCGACGATCACGATCACGGTGACGGTGAGGTTGGGCCGGGATGCCACGTTGGGTGCCCTGCACCGATCTGACAGTCTGCTGTCATCTGATTTATTATTATCTAATTTAAGAGGAATTGCGATGCTGCGAGTATTTGTATGGAAGTGAATGGTTGATGAGAGGAGTAATGATCAGAGTCATGACCTGTTTACATCGTCCAGTGGTTTTTGATAGCCACGCGTTTGTGTATGTATGTGCATTGTGCATGCTTATTGTAATCAGTCGTTCAGGATCTATTGATGTTCTCGTGACAAGTTTTCAGCGCTCTGATTGGCTGCTGCGTCGCTGCTGTGGTGCCTTCGGGTCACCGCGGCGAGCACTGTCGCTGATGCAGGGACCAATGCTGACGGTATGTATGTCTGTGTGTGGCAGATTCTGCGTCCGTTCCGACGCACAGCGCACTGACCTCTATGGAGCTGGTGAAAATCGCGGAGGCGCTGACAACACTAGTGAAGAAGTGTAACAAGGACGGTAAGTACGGGAAAAGGTACAAGGTTCGTGATGGCTGGAGGCAATGAGTGCCCTGACTATACAGCTGCTGATGAACGGTACTAAGACTGGTTATACAGCTGCTGATGAACGGTACTAAGACTGGTACTACGACAGCTGCTGATGAACGGTACTAAGACTGGTTATACAGCTGCTGATGAACGGTACTAATACTGGTTATACAGCTGCTGATGAACGGTACTAAGACTGGTTATACAGCTGCTGATGAACGGTACTAAGACTGGTTATACAGCTACTGATGAACGGTACTAAGACTGGTACTACGACAGCTGCTGATGAACGGTACTAAGACTGGTTATACAACTGCTGATGAACGGTACTAAGACTGGTTATACAGCTGCCGATGAACGGTACTAAGACTGGTTATACAGCTGCTGATGTTACGGTACTAAGACTGGTTAAAACAGCTGCTGATGACCGGTACTGAGACTGGTTATACAGCTGCTGATGAACGGTACTAAGACTGGTTATACAGCTGCCGATGAACGGTACTAAGACTGGTTATACAGCTGCTGATGTTACGGTTTTAAGACTGGTTATACAGCTGCCGATGAACGGTACTAAGACTGGTTATACAGCTGCTGATGAACGGTACTAAGACTGATTATACAGTTGCTGATGAACGGTACTAAGACTGGTTATACAGCTGCCGATGAACGGTACTAAGACTGGTTATACAGCTGCTGATGAACGGTACTAAGACTGGTTATACAGCTGCTGATGAACGGTACTAAGACTGTTTATACAGCTGCTGATGAACGGTACTAAGACTGGCTAAACAGCTGCTGATGAACGGTACTAAGACTGGTTATAGAGCTGCTGATGAACGGTACTAAGACTGGTTATACAGCTGCTGATGAACGATACTAAGACTGGTTATACAGCTGCCGATGAACGGTACTAAGACTGGTTATACAGCTGCTAATGTTACGGTTTTAAGACTGGTTATACAGCTGCCGATGAACGGTACTAAGACTGGTTATACAGCTGCTGATGAACG
Organism: Chirona hameri; assembly: GCA_036785665.1. Lineage (NCBI taxonomy): Eukaryota > Metazoa > Arthropoda > Thecostraca > Balanomorpha > Balanidae > Chirona > Chirona hameri. Next base: position 11,202 of record JAXIVJ010000618.1, read on the forward strand.
GTACTAAGACTGATTATACAGCTGCTGATGAACGGTACTAAGACTGGTTATACAGCTGCCGATGAACAGTACTAAGACTGGTTACACAGCTGCTGATGAACGGTACTAATACTGGTTATACAGCTGCTGATGAACGGTACTAAGACTGGTTATACAGCTGCTGATGAACGGTACTAAGACTGGTTATACAGCTGCTGATGAATGGTACTAAGACTGGTTATACAGCTGCTGATGAACGGTACTAAAACTGGTTATACAGCTGCTGATGAACGGTACTAATACTGGTTATACAGCTGCTGATGAACGGTACTAAGACTGGTTATACAGCTGCTGATGAACAGTATTAAGACTGCTGTGTGACCTGAGGAAGGTTCATGGACTCGTATGGCGATGTTAGAAGATGTTCTTTGATCATATGCATGTCTTTCCAATTACCCGCAATCTCTTTAATGACAGTCAGCCATGTGACATACAAAAGTGATGATGTGACATCGAACAGCCAGCAGGGTGTGTCATCAAAAAAAATAAAAAAATGCCCGTTTCCTTGGCGCATGTGTGATGGGTCTGAAAGTATGATTGATGTCGAAAATACATCACAAAAATCGGCGGGCATGCGGCTAAAGTCAATTTCCGAAGAGCCTATTCAGATGTCATTAACGACACTAGCGCCACCTACTATAGTGTGTAGTAATAGGCTTCGAGCTGCTTTTGAACCGATGTTTAGTTAAAGGGAATGTTCACCTTTCTGTAGCCTTTTTCATAAAGAAATTGTTCAAACCTGTTGTAGTTGTAGTTTGTTATTTGAACTCTACAACCTACAAATCCAGCACGTTTCATAAAGAAACTACACACGCCGCATCAGCGGGATTATAGATTCGGCCGCGATTGTAGTTTTTGTTTCTGTTAGCTGACAACGTAAATAAACAAGGTTCTTGAGGTGCGTCAAAGACATACATAAATATATCAAATACCACGCATTCACCTATTCTAATATTATAACATTGTGATTATTATGAAGGGAAACAATATTTGATACTGCAATAATATAAGTTATATTACAAAGGGGTGTTACTGCACAGCAAATGACGAGGACATTTTTTTCGGCTCAAGCAGAAAATTTAAACAAACACCGCTTATATGCGAATGTGGTAGATTTGGGGAGGTGTCTTGTACGGCTTTGGGAGTTGGCAAGGCAATTATTCGCAGTGTCAAACCATGACTTCAAGGCTCGCACCGAGGTAAAAGAAGGTGAAACTCTTCCGATAGATCCAATAGAGGAAGGAGGTAAGATCACTCTCTATCTATAACTATAACAGTGAGGCGCCGTAGTTGGCGATGAACGAGCGAGCGCGAAGGAAATGTATGGGGAATTTCAACTCGATCGGGCAAGTAGTTTCTGTGATACAAAAAAGGGTGCGCACGTGCAGAGGCATCCACCTTTGACTTGTGGGAAAGAGGGGGCTGAGAGGTTCCTAACCACACACCAAATTTGAACACAATCGGCTCAGCCGTTCCTGAGATATATAATAGGGATGTGCACGTGCGCACAGATCAGATTTGTCCCATATACCACGGAAGGACGAGCGAGCGCGAAGCGCTCGCTTGTCCTTCCGTGGTATATAGGAAAAATCTGAATATGAGCGGCCCGATCCGGCCCGTGGCGACGCTTTTGAAAAGCTAATATCTCTGCAACCGCACGTTCGACTGACAAGCGGGCTTCTTTCCTGAGCAGCCCCATCTAACCTACCCTGTTTGAGACCAGTGCCGACTCATGTGGGTGACCACCACTGCGCGTGGCGCGTGGCGCGTGGCGCGTGCCGCGTGCCGCGTGAGGGGTGCTGAAAAATGGTTTTCTCGCAAAAACTCCGCAACGGCTGGGCAGATTGTGTGTAAATTTGGTGTGTAGTTAGGTACCCCTCAGCCGCCACTTTCCCACAAGTCAGGGATGGGATGCGTCTGCACGTGCACACCCCTATTCTATATCTCAGGAACGGCTGAGCCGATTGTGTTCAAATTTGGTGTGTGGTTGGGGACCTCTCAGCCACCACTTTCCCACAAGTCAGGGGTGGGGTGCCCCTGCACGAGCGCACGTGCTCACTCTTTTTTGTATCTCGGAAACTACTTGCCTGATCGAGTTGAAATTCGCCACATATTTCGTTCGCGCTCACTCGTTTATCGCCAACTACGGCGCCTTACTGGTAATAATAAGTGTGAAGAAGCGTCGCCGTCGTCGTGATTCGAAAATCCCAGTTAATATTGGGCACGTGTATTGATGTGGGTACCTGCATCCAGGAGACTCTAGATAATTGGGACATAAGGATATATTGTATTATGTGGATGGAAAATTCGTAGAGCTAAACGATACGGGAGGAGTTTGCTATTCAAATGGTGAGGCCAAAACAGATGTTCTCCGTTCCAAGGTTTCAGTTTTATACACACCGAAAGGGCATTGTAGATTGCAGTCGTAGTTTGCCCGATACATTGTACAATTGTTCCGTTGTTTGGGCACTCAGCTGGCCTTTATGAAACACACCTGGCATTTTGGGCCGGGATTTGTACAATTTGTATGTGTAGGTTTGTAGATTTGTAAATTGTAGTTTTTGCTTTATGAAACATATTTGTACAACTACAAAACTACAATCTTACACATACAAAAGTTACTAATCGAGCTTTATGAAAAAGTCTACTGGAAGTTGTCAAATATACGCTGGTTGTAGTCGAAAATATGAAGAAGTGCTACTGAAAACGATGGTGATATTTTTATCTTGAAAAGTCACTTAGCTTTGGACATTAAAAAAAAATGGGATGATGACGTTATTATTGAGCTATAGAGAGCTATAGAGAAAATCTTTACGCTGACATTTGGCAGCACAATCGTTTCAGACAATTCTGGCGAGTTAAATACAAACATTGTGGAACTGTTTCTTCTCCCGCGCAGAACACAATGATGAGTGGTAGGCATTGTGATAGCTCAGTATTTAATATAAAAGAATCCATAACTGAGACTTCAAAACAACGTGAACAACTTCAACTTGGACCGCAACCTATCGCGTTGGCCGTTGTTTACATCGTACTCGCAAAGGTTCGAGAAATACAGGTCGTCTGAGTTCCAGGACCAACAATCTTGAAGTGGCTGTCAGCCAATCACAGAGGCTGCACCAACCTGGATGCATTTGGCAAATTATACATTCAATTGCTTAAAAATGGTTAAGTTTGGTGGAAAATGACCTTAATCATTTAGACATTTCAAGACCGGCCAAAGATAATGTCTCTCAGTTCAAAACCAATACAAAGGTGACACATTCCCTTTAATGCAAATCCACGTGTTCGAAAGTAAAACCTGGCGAAACTAAAAATAAGTTCCAAAAATCACAAGATCTTTGATTAATATCCGCCCCTGTAGCTCAGTTGGGAGAGCGCTGGATTTCTGACCTCACCCGTTAGTGGCAGCCCGGGTTCGAGTCGCTTCGGCGCTCGCTAATTGCCCCTGACTGGGATGGCCTGTAGCCGGTGGCAGCAGTCGCTCTCAAGGTCAGGTGACGTCAGAGGGCGGGGCGGACCGTGTCCAGGTATGTCGGGCACGTACAACTTTCGCTTCTAAATTCTGCCGGACGCCAGGAATTGCTTGATCGGGTGGTGGGGTCAGGGCCTGCGCAACAAGCTATGCTTAGCGCGGGGCCTGACCTCGGAAATCCATCCATTCAAAAACATTCGGACTAAATTTATTAAACAAAAATCACCTCAATTATTAGCATTTCAAGCGTCAATGAATCCCGACATATTAGCTAATGACAGTGAAATGTTGTGCAAGTTTGCCTTATTGTTACTCTGCAGTGACATTAATTTTGATCAGTGACAGTGACATGATTTGTATGCTGAGCAGTGACATGTTTTGTATGCTGTTTACTTCTCTGTCAAGGTGACATCACAGCATTGCTTTGATAAACATCATGAAGCGAACCTTTTCTTACGTTTAAACATCATAGGTACACTGCAAAACAAACACGACTCGACCACCCGTATGCCGTCAGCGCGAACGTCCCGAAACGTGCATGAAATAATCAAGTTCGGCTGCCGTTCTGAAGCTTGGAGCGGGTGCAATGGGCCGACAAAGATCTTAAGCCAACGAGAAAAGAGAACACACCCCACAACACATTCACAGACACACACAATTATACAGTCTGTAGTGTAGAGCCACCGCCCAGATATACAGTCAGTATTGTAGAGCCAGTTACGGTCCAGATATACAGTCTGTAGACTCTACAGACTGTATATCTGGACCGTGGCTGTACAGACTGTATAATTGTGTGTGTCTGTGAATGTGTTGTGGGGTGTGTTCTTTCTCGTTGGCTTAAGATCTTTGTCGGCCCATTGCACCCGCTCCAAGCTTCAGAACGGCAGCCGAACTTGATTATTTCATGCACGTTTCGGGACGTTCGCGCTGACGGCATACGGGTGGTCGAGTCGTGTTTGTTTTGCAGTGTACCTATGATGTTTAAACGTAAGAAAAGGTTCGCTTCATGATGTTTATCAAAGCAATGCTGTGATGTCACCTTGACAGAGAAGTAAACAGCATACAAAACATGTCACTGCTCAGCATACAAATCATGTCACTGTCACTGATCAAAATTAATGTCACTGCAGAGTAGCAATAAGGCAAACTTGCACAACATTTCACTGTCATTAGCTAATATGTCGGGATTCATTGACGCTTGAAATGCTAACAATGGAGATGATTTTAATCAAAGATGCTGTGGTTTTTTTTACTTATTTTCAATTTCGCCAGGTTTTACTTTCGACACGTGGATTTGCATTAATTAAACATCGGTTCAAAAGCAGCGAAACCTATCATTACACACGATATAAGGTGGCGCTAGTGTCGTTAATGCATCTGAATAGGCTCTTAGGAGATTGACTTTAGCCACATGTCCGTCGATTATTTTGCGGAATTTTAGCCACCAATCATCTTGTTATGCCCATGCGCCAAAGAATAACACATTTGTTTGATGATCCAAGATGAACAGTTGAACGAGGACACACCCTAGACTAGCCAGGTCCGCTGACCCGTTTCGCCTGCGCCGGCCACACAGGTCCCGAAGACTATGCTTCGCGCCTGCGCACGGCGCGCCGCACCTCCATCTCCTGGGTGGAGACGCGACTGCGGACAGAGGCAAAGGGCGACATACGGACGGTGAGTGGATGAGACCTCACTGCCTGACGCCACCGGTGCGGTCCTCAGACGGCGGTGTTGGTATCGTGGGTGTCTCTGCTATCTTCAGAACCAATGATCGCAGCGGGACGCGCAAGGCGGCATTCGAAAGCGCTCAATGAGATAAACCTAACGCATGCTTAAAACAAAATCAAATTATGGTCACATGTCAGGTCGCGGTCAAGTCAAACGTTAAAATCGAGGTATTTGAGTTTATGGACAATACTTACCATCCATAGCTTTCGATTGCGCCCATGATCACCCAAAGTGCTGTCAAATGTATGATACACATTCCAAATGAGCTAAAGTGAGATTGTTGGAAAAGATCAAGGTCAAGGTCAGGTCACAAAAGGTCACTACACAGAATATCTACGAAAGTCATGCAGCACATGTTTTATGGATGCTTTTACGCATAGAATTCGACATTGATAGTCATTTTACCATCTGACTTCATTTACGTGAAGTTAGTGTCAAGTTCCGGTCAAGTTCGGGTCACTGAAGGTCAAAATGTGCAATTGATAAATCTAAATGAAAAAGGCATGTTTCTATATCAGTTTTGGCTCAGAAATAAAGTGCTGGCATTTATTTGTCTGTATCTGGTCAATACAAAAAAAAACGCAATTTCACAATATGAGGTCATGATTTACCCATACTTTATATGCCATAAGCCAGTAAAAAAAGATATCGTTTTGAAATTTGGTATGGTAGTTGCCCATATGTGGTTATCTGACAAATATTCCGTTTTTGAACAGCTTTGAAAAATTTGATTTTGTGGGCATTTAAAAAAAAAAATGCAATTTTTTGGGTCAAAAACCAAAATTTCCCAATTTCGAGATAGCTGGTGGGTAGCCTTTGCAATTTTCTACCTTTTAGCATTTTTCGATTGCATTTTTCTTCAAATGTGGCATGTGTACGGCCTGGCAAAATTTAGCTGATTTTTGTGTCAAAATCGTGTGTGGTGACGTCACTAAATTCACTATATCTCGAGAGAAAAAAAAACTGACGAAATGACTTCCTTTTTGCTACTTCATTTTTGCACAAAGGTGTCAAAATGACTCCCGGAAAGGTACTGAAAGTTTGGCGTCGATACCTGCATTTTTTTATATATATTCCCAATATTCCTCAGGGGGAGGGGGGGGGGGGGCTAAAAAAGCCCCCCTAGTGACTCGCGGGTTAAGCCCCTATCATCATCATCATCATAATCATCACCCTGTTTTCAAACAAATCTCAAGTAAATTTGCCCACTCTGACCTCCAGAGGGCCCATTCTAGCCCACTCTGGTCTTCGTAGGGGCCACTTCGGCCTCCATATGGTCCACTCTGACCGCCAGAGGGCCCATTCTGACTTGAAGAGGCCCCATTCTGGTTTGTAGAGGCCCCAATTTAGCATGTGAAAGGCATATTATGGACTAAAACGGTCCATTCTGGCCTACATTTGTCTTAATGTCAAAAGGGACCACCAGGGCTTGAGGGGGCCCACTAAGGCCTGAGGGGGCCACCAGGACCTGGGGGCCCACTTTGCTACGTGGCCCCTTCTTGACCGAATCGTGGATCCGCCACTGACAGTCATAATATAACTGCTTTGAGCCAGATACAACATGGCTCAGGAAGTCAGAATGGGCCCTCAGGAGGTCAGAACTGGCCCACTAGATGCCAGAGTAGGCCCTCTGGAAGGCAACTAGTGGTCCTCTGAAAAGAACAGAGGGGCCATCCTGGAGGTCAGATTAGGCCCTCTGGAGGTCAGAGTGGGCCTCATTGAGGCCAGATGGGTCCTCTGAAACCTAGGGAGCCCTTGGCTGGTCTGGGAGGGTCCAGACTGGTCTGAGGGCCCTCAGACCCCGGCCTGGGACCCCTCAGGCTGGGACCAGGGGCCATCTTACCTAGTCTAGGGCCTTCAGACCAGAGTCTGGGCACTCCCAGACCAGCCAAGGGCTCCCTAGGTTCCAGAGGACCTATCTGGTCTCCATGAGACCCACTCTGGCCTCCATAGGGCCTACTCTGGCCTCCAGAGGACCCGCTCTGGCTTCCAGAGGCCCATCTGGTTTCCAGAGGGTCCCTCTGCCTTTCAAAGGGCCCATCTGGCTTCCGGCCCCTCTGTGCTTTTTAGAGGACCACTATTTGCCTTTCAGAGGGCCCACTCTGGTATCCAGTGGGCCAGTTCTGACCTCCTGAGAGCCCATTCTGACTTCCTGAGCTGGCTCAAATCAGTGCCAGATAAAACATGGTGGTATGCTTTTCATAGACCGTCAGAGGCGGATCCAGGATTCGGTCAAGGAGCAAAGTGGACCCCCAGGCCTTGATGCCCCTCAGGGCTTAATACGCCCCCTCCAGCCTTGGTGGTCCCTTTTGACATTGAAGACAAATATAGGCCATAGGCCCTTTTAGTTCCTTTTAAATATAGGCCCTTTTAGTTCAAAATATGCCTTGCACATGCTAAAATTAAAGTTGGCCTCTACAAACCAGAATGGGCCCTCTTCAAGTCAGAATGGGCCCTCTGGAGGTCAGAGTGGGCAAATTTACTTGGGATTTGTTTGAAAACGGGGTGAAATTCGTTTCCGAGTCACTTCGATCGGCTATGGGGTGCCCCTTGGGCTATTGGGCCTCTTCAAGGCTCAAGGGGGTGGGCATGCCACCCCTCTGGATCCGCCACTGATGACCGTCATGATCCATTGCTAACGCCAAGTGATGATAATAATAAATAAGGTAGCACGAGAGCATTCATCAGCTCAAAAACCGTTGCGCAGACTTTTGGTTGTGACGTCATAACTCGGTGACCTGACCTGACCTGGAACCTTTTTCTGGTGTCAAAATGTTTAAAGTTAATCGTTTTACCAGCCCACCAAACTTGATCGATGTCACTGAAGTGGATCGGAAGTTATTGAGAATAATAGAGGGGCGAACGACCACTTTGTGGCGTCCTGCCATTGCTATTAATGCATTTTTGCAAGTTTTTTTTCGAGGTGGTAGTGTTTTTGGAAAGGAGGACCAAAAGCGACGTACCAAGTCTCGTTTTAACACGCGCACGGCCCATTCTGGTTTCCGTGGCACCCGTCCTTTCACTAAGGGATCATTGTTGATCTCCGACCCCTTTTTCCTGAATAGCGGGAAAACGGCGGCGCGCAGCTCCGCCAAATTTGGCACAGCTGCTTCGGCATCAATTACCCACAAAGCCTGATTTTTCCCCTCGGGGGCATTCCACAGTAAGACAACCGGTGGGTGCCGTCAGACCATTTTTATTTTTCTTGAAAGTTGTGCGTTGGGGTTTTCAAGGGGGGGGGGGGGAATTCATTGGTGGTGACCCAAACAAAAAAACAAATATTTTCCAAGATAGGGCTTTTCGAAAATTTACAAAGTTCACTTGTGCAGTCCTAATGTTGATGACCAATAACTCAGATTATTAAAAAAGTGATTTTGATCAACTTTGTTTGGATCGGGATTAGTCAAAGAACAATTTGGCAATCTCGGATTTTCGATTTTCATTTTTTTTTTCACGTGACCTCGTGACTTACATTTTGCGCCGTGACCTTGACCTGTTGGAAACTGAAATGATAATTTTCGTCTGATGACGATTTGAGTTCCATTGATGTTCTTTTGTATCAAAAATATAAAAAGTGGGGTTCGACCTGTAAAATCTACTTTTGAGACTTGCAATGCTTACACGATACGCTGTTTGGGTACGTTACGTTGTATTGGTCTGGCAGGTCATATGGCGACCTGATGTCGGTGTAACAGGCACCAACCGAGAGGTTTCGTCGTCAGGAGTCACTGGACTTTATTTCGAAAGCGTATGTCAAGTAGATGCGAAGTTATGGACGGACGGGTGCCCGAACAGCGTATTATGTCAGCATGGCAAGACTTACAAATAATTTTGACAGGTCGAACCCCACTTTTGTATACAAAAGGACATAAATGAAGCTCAAATTGTCATCATACGAAATTTTTATTTCAGTTTCCAACAGGTCAAGGTCACGGCGCAAAAAGTAGGTCACGAGGTAACGTGACAAAAAAAAAACAAGAAATCGAAAATCTGTGATTGCCAACTTGTTCTTCGACTAATCCTGCTCCAAACAACAACAAAAAGTTATCAAAATCGCCTTTTTAGTCTCGGAGTTAATGGTCGTCAAAATTAGGCATGCACAGTGCACTTGGGCAAATACCGTATCGTATCTTTATTTTGTTGTTGATTTTTTTGGTCCACTAATGAATTCCCCGTCCTTGAAACCCCCTAGTGCGCAACTTTTCAAGAAAATAAAAAGTGGTCGGACGGCAAATTTGAAATGTTTTGGTTGTCTTACTGTGGAATGGCCCCTCGGGTCATCTCAGGTCAGGTCACCAGGCCAGGTCACGTTACCCCACCTCCAAAAAGTGTGCGGCCATACCACAGCCACAGTCCTTAGCCGATTGGTTTCAAACTTACAGGATTTCATAAGGTCATAGATACCTACAATTCGTATATCTCGGATTTTGTTTATATTTGTGACCTTAGGTCCGATCAATTTCGTCACCTCTCCATCATAAATCAATGTGGAAATATTAAAATGCTTCCTATTCCGAGGATACGCATGATATCAACCCAATTCCCTCTGGATCATGTTATCATAGGCCTTTCATGATGGCCCAGTTGCAATTTTTGTTCAGTGACCCCTACACGGTCAGCCAAGGTCATCTGGGGTCACCAACACTTTTGTACGTATAACTCGACGGAATTAAGATAGAGAAGTGAAACCGGTACTAATGTGTTTGTCTCATCGAGACACGTCTCCCAATATACAACTGGACCTACCTGGGTCACCACTTGACCTTGACCTGAGGTCAAATTTATATGTTGACCTAACCCGGTCAACATAAATATGATTCGAAGCGCCTTGCCGAGAAAAAAACACGATAGCGTCAACATGATTGCCCTATCTTTATGTGGTAAAATGTTATTTCGAAAAACAGCTTTGCCAAAGAATAACCTTTTTGACCTTTGTTGACCTCTGGAGCCTCAATTATTGACCCGAGTTAAAATTTGAGACCACCTTAGCGATTGCATTTTTCATGAGCTTTCCATTGCTTGTTTCCGTTTGTTCCTAGCTATCATAGTTCCTGAGATACCTGGAGGCTTCTGTAGCCTAAAACTGGAAAATCTGACCCTTGATGACCTCTGGTGACCTCAATATTGGCCTGACATAATACAAGACCGACATACTTTCGATAGAGCTTGTCTCGAGCTATCTGTCTCGAGCTCTCGAGCTACCGTTTTCCGGTTGTCGCTACGTTGCGTGGTTTTCGAAATCTTAGGGAGGGGGGGGGGGGTGTCGTGTTTGGCGCATACCCCCGGTCGTGCGAGGGTTAAGGTCCGTGGAACAGTTTCTGGGTGTTTTTTTTTCCTTCGAAGAAGTGCATTGTATAGATCATGGATCAGTCCATCGGCTCATGATGCTGAGCTTGTTTAGCCTGACATTACACTACACTCTAACCTATGTCTGATCAAATACTCTATGTTTCTCCAAATGTATTGTACTTCTTCACAGTTAACAAACACATGCATTAGCCCGATCGAGGTGCTGCGGCTGCCGGAGCGTGACCTGCGCGTGGCCGTGGTGCGCGACAGACTGGTGTTGCAGAGGACCGACGATCACGATCACGGTGACGGTGAGGTTGGGCCGGGATGCCACGTTGGGTGCCCTGCACCGATCTGACAGTCTGCTGTCATCTGATTTATTATTATCTAATTTAAGAGGAATTGCGATACTGCGAGTATTTGTATGGAAGTGAATGGCTGATGAGAGGAGCAATGATCAGAGTCATGACCTGTTTACATCGTCCAGTGGTTTTTGATAGCCACGCGTTTGTGTATGTATGTGCATTGTGCATGCTTATTGTAATCAGTCGTTCAGGATCCAGTGATGTTCTGGTAACAAGTTTCCAGCGCTCTGATTGGCTGCTGCGTCGCTGTTGTGTTGCCTTCAGGTCACCGCGGCGAGCATTGTTGTTGATACAGGGACCAATGCTGACGGTATGTATGTCTGTGTGTGGCAGATTCTGCGTCCGTTCCGACGCACAGCGCACTGACCTCCTCGGAGCTGGAGAAAATTACGGAGGCGCTGACAACACTAGTGAAGAAGTGTAACAAGGACGGTAAGTACGGGAGAAGGTACAATGCTCGTGATGGCTGGAAGCAACGAGTACGCTGACTATACAGCTGCTGATGAACGGTTCTAAGACTGGTTATACAGCTGCTGATGAACGGTACTAAGACTGGTTATACAGCTGCTGATGAACGGTACTAAGACTGGTTATACAGCTGCTGATGAACGGTACTAAGACTGGTTATACAGCTGCTGATGAACGGTACTAAGACTGGTTATACAGCTGCTGATGAACGGTACTAAGACTGGTTATACAGCTGCTGATGAACGGTACTAAGACTGGTTCCGTTATACAGCTGCTGATAAACGGTACTAAGACTGGCTATACAGCTGCAGTGATGAACGGTACTAAGACTGGTTATACAGCCGCTGATGAACGGTACTAAGACTGGTTATACAGCTGCTGATGAACGGTTCTAAGACTGGTTATACAGCGGCTGATGAACGGTACTAAGACTGGTTATACAGCTGCTGATGAACGGTACTAAGACTGGTTATACCTCTGCCGATGAACGGTACTAAGACTGGTTATACAGCTGCTGATGAACGGTACTAAGACTGGTTATACAGCTGCTGATGAACGGTACTAAGACTTAATGACAGTCAGCCATGTGACTTAGCCAGGTCCGCTGATTTTTTTTTTTAACCGGACCGGCCTATAGCCATTTCCTGGGTTTGGGGAAATTACTTCTGGCAATTTGCCAGGCAAAGAGTTACGTTAATCGGTTTATGTGAACCCGAGCAAGCAAGGTAGCTATTTTACGTTAATTAATTACGTTAACCGGTTTATGTGAACCCGGAAAATTTATTGTTCAAAGTAAATATAATATCTAACATTACGTTAAGTATTTCGTTCAAGGTCAAATATAATATCTAGCATTACGTTAAGTATTTCGTTCAAGGTCAAAAATAAGTAAAACACGAGACACACATACATACATATTTGTATTACATTTATGACAGGCCCAGGTCGATCTGGTCAGTGGTAGTGTATGTGCTCTGAGTGTGCTATAACTGCCGCGACACGGTCCTCAAGCGTGTGCAGCGAGTTATGTTGCAAGATCTGGCCTCTATCTCAGGTATTAAGAGCACCCTCAGCCTAATCGCACTACCGGCCCTTGCACTGACCAAGGACCAAGCAATGAAGGTGTGGGGGTGTGATAGCAAGTGTTAGGTGATGCCTGTCGACCAGCTCCCTGGGCCTGGGAATAATACACTTGTACAGTGTCAGTGTTGATGGAGCCGTGGGGGTGCCATCATTGCATCAACGGGAGACTGTTGCCAGTCTCCCTGGCTCCGGCGCCTCGGCGAGACCTGGTTGTGGGGTGTATTTAGCTGGGCGAAAAGTCCATAATAATAAAAAAAACAGCGTCTAAGGCAAAGGGGAAAAAACCTGCGCGGTGGGCCAGAAATGCGCAGGGCCAAAAAACCCTGTTATATTTGTTTAGCTAAACGTGTTTGGTAGAGATAATCTAAGAGGAGACCTATCAATTAGTTCTAATCGTGTTATATGAAGAAAATCATAAAGAAGTGTGATTAACTCGGGATGGGAGTCATGAAGTAAAAAAGTTTGTGAATACTGCACCGCAGTGCATGGGACGGGGTGGATACTGCACCGCAGCGCAGCGGACACCGCAGCGCAGTGGAGTGGACACTGCACCGCAGCGCAGCGGCCACCGCAGCGCAGCGGCCACCGCGCCGCAGCGCAGCATCGGGATCTGTGATCAGGGGCGGGTGTTCAATTACTCGGCTCTGGCAAGAGCGGAGTAAAGGGGGGGGGGGAGGAGCGTTACGTTATGAACAACGAATTCCAATGGAACCTTTCGTTGCGAGACTGATTTGGCAGGGAATCATGCCGCCGCCAACGCAAAACCGCACATCAACCATCGGCGTCCCATCGTAGAAATCCCCGCCAAATCAGCCACGCAACGAATAGAACCCTTCGCCGCGCGGCCGATCCAGCAGGAGACCCCCGCAACAAGACGCCGGCAGCCAACACGCAACCCCCACGTCAGCAGCAACATGATTTAACAGGGAGTCAAAAATAGCTTAATGGAGTATTTTATTGGATGTGGTTTATTTTTTGAACCGTCTCAGATTGCGGCGGTAGCGGTTACGCTCAGAAGAGCTGTGGGGGAGGGACTCTCCTGTCTCTTTGACCTTGAAGGCAAGGCAGGGCGGGAGAGTGGCCGGGATGGCGGGGAGGGAGTCAAACTCTTCAGGGAGCCGGGAAGGGGGGGTGGGGGGAGGGGAGGGATGGCGGGGAGAGGGTGAGGTCCCGACTGTCTTCAGAGAGGGGAGGAGGGTGGGAGTTTGGGACTTGGCGGTGGGGGAGGGGAGGGATGGCGGGGAGAGGGTGAGGTCCCGACTGTCTTCAGAGAGGGGAGGAGGGTGGGAGTTTGGGACTTGGCGGGTGACGGCTCTGATTGGAGAGGCGTCTGTCTCTCCCTCGGTCGAGTCGTCAGAGTCCTCCTCAGAGGACTCGACCGGGGACCCGGGGTCCAGAGGGGGCCCGACTGGGGACTCCGCCAGAGATTCGGCGGGGGGTGGGAGTGGGTGCCGCTGGGGCACTGCCAGAGTCCAGAAGGGACTCGGCTGAGATGGGGTGGGACTCGGCCTGTTCTGCCGTCGGTGGGTGTGCACCCTGCCGCTGTGTCGGGGCAGGCGGTGGCACCGGTGAGGTGGACCCACTTAAGGTCCGACGACGGGGGGGCATGGGTGGGGTTCGGTGGGGTGGGGGGAGTGGCGGCCAGGCGCTGGGGGCCAGCGCTGGGATGGGAAGGGGGGGGGGGGCGGCGGGGCCCGCCCGGCGGGCTCGGGTCTCCTCGACCCAGGCCGCTCGGGCAGGGCAGTCCCGGAACCACGCTGGGTGGGGACCGCCGCAGGAGACGCACAGCAGTGCTGCGGAGTCGCCACCGACGCATTCGTCCGTGTCGTGCGACTGGGCGCACTTGCCACAGGTGGGATGGCTGGCGTGGCAGGAGCGCTGATGGTGTCCGAATCTCCAGCAGGCACGGCACTGCTGGGGACCTGGGGTCCACGCCTTTACGGGTACAGTGATGTACCCGCAGTAAATCCGCTCGGGGAGGACTAGGCCCCTGAACCGCAGCCGCACCATGGGGTTCGGACCGGGTCGCTTCGACCCCATCCTCACCACCTCGGTTACTCCCTGAGACGCGAGCTCGAGGAGGAGCACGGTCTCTGTCAGCGTGCTGACTTCCGGGGAGTAAATGAGCCCTTGGCAGGAGTTCATGCGGTCTGGAGCTGTTACCTCGCATGGCCTGTCCATGAAGGACTTCATGGCCATGAGGGCGTCAGTCTGCTGACCAGATCGTGTCTCGATCAGCAGCGCTCCAGAGCGGATCCTGCGGGCGTTATGGACCTCTCCGCAGAGCGCCACCAGGCGGCGGCGCACCGCGAAGGGGTTGGCGTGTCGCATAGACCCACCGTCCTTACGCTGGACCAACAGGAGTGCCGGTCCGTCAGGGGGGGGGGGGGGGGAGGTGTCCGGCGGGAGCCGGGCACCGGGACGGCCTGGTTCCTGAAAGGAACCAGGGGGGAGACCCCCTGAAGGGGGTCCGGTTCGGGGGGACGGAAGTCCGGCGACAGCCAGGCCCCTGGACGGGGCGGGCGGGGCCCCTGAAGGGGGCTGGGAGGGGGACCGTCCAGGGGAGCACGCGGACGCGCGCCGGAAGACCCCTGAGGGGGGGGGGGGGGGGGGGTAGCCATCGTCGTGGCTCAGAGGAGGAGGAAGGATAGGTTCTAACTGATTACGTTAATTTGCCACACACGACAGAGCGTGTTGGCAACTGCAAGTTAACTTCAAAGACTGGACTGGAGGGGACCTAAACCGTGGAGGAGGCCTATTGCCAATCTAATGAATCTGCCTACTTAAAAATATCTAGTCTACCTATATAAGGGTCTAACGACCCTGCCGCATGCACGTGGACAGGGTCCCGCACCCGGAAGCGGTGGAGGGCTGGAGCAGGCTGGCTAGAAGGCGTCCGTGGTCCGATGTCGATGAATCAGAATCAGATTTATTAAGAACATTTCCAGTAAACTGGCTTTTCCATGTTCCTATTACAAGAGGACATGTCCAAAACTTATATCGCATCACGCATCAGATATCATCCTACATCACATAAAATACACCGTCGTTTGAGTGCAACACACCACAGAAATCACACTTCATCAACGCCACAACCACGCCTGAGGGCTGCGTCTTGGACATTCCATTGTTTCAGGGCTCTATATTGAAAAGAACGGCGCGCCAGCTCTGTTCTCACCCGCGGTAACTGCAGGAGGGGTGCCCCTGATGAGCGTGACGTGCGGTTCGTTACCTGAGTACGGAACACGATCAGAGCTTTTAAAGCATCTGGCGTGTCCTCCCTAGTAATTAACCTATGGATGAGGGCAACGTCAGCAGCCGCAATCATGCCCTCTATAGACGGCCAGCCGAGCTCGGAAAGAGTGGCCGAAATATGGTCGCGTCGTTTTAGGTCCGATACAATGCGTGCCGCAAAATTGATCACTTTCTGCAGCCGCGCTCTCTGAGTGGCACAACCACCTCCCCAAACACACGCACAATATCTCACAAGGGGGAAAACTAGCGTCTCGATTAAAAATGCTCTGAGCTCACGAGGCACTTTGCTACGCAGCTTGCACAGGCCCACGAGCACATGATTGCAGCGCTGCACAGTCATCGTCACATGGTCTTCCCAGGTGAGTGCAGGATCGAGGACCACGCCCAGTACTTTGACTTTAGGAGCGGATGTTAGAGTGTGATCACCAAAACGGATAGTGATATCTCGAGTCCTCCTGCTGCGCGTTTTGAAGAAGAGGAACTCGGTTTTAGTTGGATTAATTTTAAGGCTGTTTTGAGTGAACCATGTGAGAGCAGTAGCCAATGTGCTCTCTATTCTGGTTTTTAGTTGTTCGACGTCACTTGGTACTTCAGAATCGATAAATTGAGCATCGTCGGCATACAAAATTATTTTCCCATGAGTGATATGTGATGCAAAATCATTAGTAAAAATCAAGAACAGTACTGGTCCTAGCACCGAGCCCTGCACCACACCGTGAGTCACAGGCAGAGGTTGTGGTGATCCCCCTCGAACAGTCTGGAAGCGATCAGAGAGCCAGTCCCTAAACCAATGGCTGTCAACCCCGTACCATCCTAGCTTTTCCAGAAGCATACCATGTCGCACACTATCGAATGCCTTAGAGGTGTCGGCCGTCACTAAAGAGGCCACGCGGCCAACATCGATCTGGTGGGTTGCGTATGCGACTGCGTCCAGCATGGCATGCTCCGTGGAGTGTCCCGGACGGAAACCGTATTGCTGCGGGCACAGTATGTTGTTCTCATGTAAATACGTCACTACTTGGGTGCATACAATTCGTTCACATAACTTTACCAATACCGATAAGATGGACAAGGGTCTATAGTTGTTCGGATCTGAGCGGTCGCCTGACTTAAATGTTGGCAGCACAGTCGCCGTTTTCCACATGTTCGGTACCTGGCCAGTCACAAGCGAGCAGTTAACAACATTAAGCAAATGCGGTCCAACTACAGGAAACGTCATTCTCAGCATCTGTATCGTGACGCCGTCGGCACCAGATGACCGCGACACTCCCATCCGTCCCAGGGCAACCGACAGCTCCGGCAGCGTAGCAGGAGCCACCCGGAACGCGCTCGCACACACTCGGGGAGGGCGCGGCCCAAGAATCTCTCCCTCGACCGCGGCCGCAGCCAGTGACTCGGCCACAGCGGGGCCGACCGAGGCGAAATGGGCATTGAGCCTGTCTGCCCACTCGCGTGTCCCCTCTGCGGGGTCCGCTGCGGTGTGAGTCGGCTTCTTACCCGCCATGATGTACCGCCTTATGTTAGGCCAGGTTGCTTGTCGGCTGTTCTTGAACGTCGTCTTGAAATATGATGAGCAAGCACTGTACTGAGCGCTTTTTACGGCGTTTCTGCAGGACCGGTACTTATCACGTGAGTCTGCACATGGATTCGCATCCCTGTCAGTGCGTGCGATATCCCTTCCTTTCATCTTATCTCTAAGGTCATCGCTTTCGGAGAGCCAGGGGCACGGTGGGTGACGGACTCGGATGCGTGTGAGCGGCATGTGCTTGTCAATGTTGCGGTTCCATACGGCGAGAAACTTGTCGAGCTTTTCATCTGGGCACGTAGAGTTATATACAGGAGTCCAGTCATCTATGAGCATATCCAACCTGAGTGCATCCGGACAGAGTTGCCTGGTTGCCCGGACGGTTATATCAGTGGGCCGTCTTCGTACACGGGCTCCCTTGACCTGCGCAGTGATCATATCGTGATCGCTGATATCGCATGTGATCACCTTCGCGTCGCTTGTCAGGTCCGGGGTGTTGGTAATCAGGTGGTCCAGTAGAGTCGGGGTCGGGCTGGGATGTGTCGGCGTGTTTATCAACTGCGACAGGCTGTACTCCGTCAGCAGCTGCTGGTAAGCCGACACACCCGGTTTGTTGGTGCTCATCAGGTCAAAGTTCGTGTCCCCGAGTAGGTAGGAGGGTTTGTTTTTGGCGAGCACCTGTGTGAGCTGGGGGCTCAGGTCCTGCAGTGACGGTGAGCCTGTGGCGCTGGGTGGTCGGTATACGACTCCGATTATGATCGGTCGGCGGCTCACGACCTGTACCCACAAACACTCAAGGTCAGAGTCAGTGGATTTGATCGAGAGCCTCTCGACTGCGAGGGAGTCTCGGAACAGGATGCAGACTCCTCCACCCTTTCGGACGGGCACCCGGTTTGGTCTTCCCCTGTCTCTCCTTATCATTGAATACCCCGGGAAGATGAGGAAGCTGTCACTTATGTCAGATGTCAGCCATGTCTCCCCCACGCACAGAATGTCGATTTGGTGCGTCGCCAGCAGATCCCTCACATTGTCCAGGGATGGCATGATAGATCTCACGTTTAGGTGACTTATAGTGAGAACGCCGTTTCTGTCATCGGTGGTGTTGCACGAGTTAGTTTGCCGCAGAGTCAGCCGTGGCGGCTCCACCAGGCAGCGGGTCACGCAGCCGATCCCCGGTGCATATGTGACCCGGTCCGTGGACGGTCCCGTCCCGGCCGAGCTCGGCCGGTACCCCACCTGCACTTGAATGGCCTGGCTCCGGGCGGCGCTCGGGCCCTGTGCCGGGGCTGGCTCCGCACGGCCGGTCGCTGGTGCGTCAGATCGGACCGATCGGTCGCCCCGTCGGTGGTCCGTCTCATGTGTCGGTTGGCGATCTACACGACGGGGCGACGAGGGCCCCAGCGCCGGGAGCAGTCGGCTGGACGCCGCTCCCTCCGCGCCCCGTACCGGTGGCGCGTCCATGGCTGGCAGTGATGACCCCTGTTCCAGAGGCGGGTTCAGGGCCGGTGAGGGGGATCAGAGCGCGGCCGTGGTTCAGGCGTCGTTGATGTTCATCGTCGATGGCGTGACGACGACGTGCCTGAACGCGGTGGCCGGCTCTTCTCCCCTGCGGTGCCGCCTTACGCCGCCACTGCCCGGGAGGGCACCGGGTGCCGAATGATGTATGGCACCGGGCGGCGGAGGGTCGGCCATGTAGTTCCCCGGTCCGGTGCGCGGGCTGGTGTCGGCGTCGACGACGGTATACTGGAGACGGTAGGGGAGTGCCCGGCCTTGTGATTGGTCGAGACGGCGGTGGTAGATTCTTCCGAGAACGGTAGAATATAGTTTCGGCGAGCGAGGCCCATGGCCAAAATTGACAATACTAATCGAGGCTCAAATATAGAACACTAAAGAAAAGTGGCACGAAAATCACTTCGTGCAGTCCACAAACACTACCTGCTAACACGAGACAGATCTTGCAGATGGCCAACACTTAAAACCGCACGAAATCACTAGAAAACTGGGGAGCGACGCGAGGGGGGCGGCTGCCGGTGGAGGCGCTCAGCTCCTGAGTCCGCTGACCCGCTGATGAAAGGATGGTCCGCTGACCCGTTTCTCCTGCGCCGGCCACACAGGTCCCGAAGAGCATGTGTCGCGCCTGCGCACGGCGCGCCGCACCTCCATCTCCTGGGTGGAGTCGCGACTGCGGGCAGTGGCACTGGACGACATACCGACGGTGAGTGGATGAGACCTCACTGCCTGACACCACCGGTGCGGTCCTCAGAAGGCGGTGGCGTGGTCCTGGTGGGACCTGCCGCCCACAGGACGTGTCTGTGTGGCCCTGGCGGGACCTGCCGCCCACAGGACGTGTCTGTGTGGCCCTGGCGGGACCTGCCGCCCACAGGACGTGTCTGTGTGGTCCTGGAGGGACCTGCCGCCCACAGGACGTGTCTGTGTGGTCCTGGAGGGACCTGCCGCCTACAGGACGTGTCTGTGTGGTCCTGGAGGGACCTGCCGCCCACAGGACGTGTCAGTGTGGCCTGGCGGGACCTGCCATCAACAGGATGTGTTTTGTTTGTATATTATCCACCCAAAGTTTATTAACCCGGCATTGACTAGGGTCTGAGCAGAACGCCATTGACTGGGGGGGGGGGGGGGGGCGTTAAACGCCCCCTGGTTATCTTCCGAACCAACGATCGCAGCGAGACGCGCAAGACGGCATTCGAAAGCTCTCAATGAGACGAATATAAACCATGCTTAATGCCAAAGTGAGGTCAAATGTCAGGTCACGGTCAGGTCAAATGTCAAAATCGGCGTATTTGAGTTTATGGGCCATACTTTCCATCCAAAGCCTTCGATTGCGACCAGTTTCACCCAAAGTGCTGCCAAAGGTATGATACATATCCCGAATGACCTAAATTGAGATTGTTGGTCAAGGTCAGGTCACTATGTTCAAAATATCTACGAAAGTCATGCAACACATGTTTTATGAGTTATTTTCCACGTATAATTCGATAGTGATAGTCATTTTACCACCTGACTTCATTTACGTGAAGTAAATGTCAATTTTAGGTCAAATTCAGGTCACCGAAGGTCAAAATATGTAATTGTTAAATCTAAACAAAAAAGGCATGTTGCTAGACCAGTTTTGTCTCAGAAATACAGTGGTGGCATTTATTGGTTTGTATCTAGTCAATTAAAGCCAAAAAACGCAATTTCAAAATATGACGTCATGAGTTACCAATACTTTAGATGTCATAAGTCCGTCAAAAATGGAGATATCAGTTTGAAATTTGGTATGTTAGTTGCCTATGTATGGTTCTCTGACATATCTTCCGTTTTTTTAAAATAAATATTGTACATTTTTTTTTTTAGTTTGTGATAATTTCCCCCCAAAAAAAACTTTTTGTTTGTGTTTTTGGGGTCAAAAACTTAAATTTCCAAAATTCCGAGATAGCTGGTTTGTAGCCGTTGCAATTTGCTATCTTTTTGGCGTTTTTCGATTGCATTTTGCTTCAAATGTGTCATTTGTACGGCCTGGAAAAGTTTTGCTGATTTTGGTGTAAAACTCGTGTATAGTGGCGTCACTAAATTCGCTATAACTTGAGAGAGAAAAAATCGACGACATTTCTTCATTTTGGCACACAAGACGTAAAAATGATCTATAAGAAGGTACCCGAAGTTTCAGGTTGAATGCGCTATTGTTTTTTTTAGCTATTGCGAAAATGCATCAGGGGAGAGGGAGGGGGGGGGGGGGTTGTTAAACCCCCTTCCCCCCCCCCAGTCAATGGCGGGTTAATATTCACAAACATGAAAGTTGTAATGCCTGTAGCTGAGCCCACTCCTCCTCAGGTCCTCAGAAAAGTCAGAACCTCTTTCACATGTCGGCTGTATTCATTCTCCATCACCAACTTCTTCCAACAACAGCGAGCCAATTCAATAAGAAGCTAACGAAGTAATACACCAATGCCAAAAGTATCTGCAAACAAACACACTCTTGATACAAATGTCTCCACATATGTTTTGATACAAATATGTCTTGATACAAATATGTTTTGGTACCTATATCTCGATTACCACTAACATCTCATCACTGGCGCCACAGTTGTCGCAGAAATGCCCAGTCGTCGAAGATGGCTCCTCTATTACAGCACTAATAGCTCCCATAACTATAACATCCAGGTTATACAACATCCAGGTTATACAACATCCAGGTTATGCAACATCCAAGTTATACAACATCCAGGTTATACAACATACAAGTTATGCAACATCCAGGTTATACAACATCCAGGTTATGCAACATACAGGTTATACAACATCCAGGTTATACAACATCCAGGTTATGCAACATGCAGGTTATACAACATCCAGGTTATACAACATCCAGGTTATGCAACATCCAGGTTATACAACATCCAGATTATACAACATCCAGGTTATACAACATCCAGGTTATGCAACATTCAGTTTATACAACATCCAGGTTATACAACATCCAGGTTATACAACATCCAGGTTATACAACATCCAGGTTATACAACATCCAAGTTATACAACATCCAGGTCATACAGCATCCAGGTTATGCAACATGCAGATTATACAACATCCAGGTTATGGAACATCCAGGTTATACAACATCCTGATTATACAACATCCAGGTTAGGTGATCACTATTTCAGTCTGACTCACCAAGGTGTGCTTTCCTAGCTTACATATCACCATGAGTGGTTCACAGTCTGGGCCAATCGACGTGCTGCGGCTGCCGGAGCGTGACCTGCGCGTGGCCGTGGTGCGCAACAGACTGGTGCTGCAGAGGACCGACGATCACGATCACGGTGACGGTGAGGTTGGGCCGGGATGCCACGTTGGGTGCCCTGCACCGATCTGACAGTCTGCTGTCATCTGATTTATTATTATTTCATTTAAGAGGAATTGCGACACTGCGAGTATTTTTATGGAAGTGAATGGCTGATGAGAGGAGTAATGATCAGAGTCATGACCTTTTTACATCGTCCAGTGGTTTATGATAGCCACGCGGTTGTGTATGTATGTGCATTGTGCATGCTTATTGTAATCAGTCGTTCAGGATCTAGTGATGTTCTGGTAACAAGTTTCCAGCGCTCTGATTGGCTGCTGCGTCGCTGTTGTGTTGCCTTCGGGGCACCGCGGCGAGCATTGTCGCTGATGCAGGGACCAATGCTGACGGTATGTATGTCTGTGTGTGGCAGATTCTGCGTCCGTTCCGACGCACAGCGCACTGACCTCCTCGGAGCTGGAGAAAATCACGGAGGCGCTGACAACACTAGTGAAGAAGTGTAACAAGGACGGTAAGTACGGGAAAAGGTACAAGGTTCGTGCCGGCTGGAGGCAACGAGTGCCCTGACTATACAGCTGCTGATGAACGGTACTAAGACTGGTTATACAGCTGCTGATGAACGGTACTAAGACTGGTTATACAGCTGCTGATGAACGGTACTAAGACTGGTTATACAGCTGCTGATGAACGGTACTAAGACTGGTTATACAGCTGCTGATGAACGGTACTAAGACTGGTTATACCTCTGCTGATGAACGGTACTAAGACTGGTTATACAGCTGCTGATGAACGGTACTAAGACTGATTATACAGCTGCTGATGAACGGTATTAAGACTGGTTATACAGCTTCTGATGAACGGTACTAAGACTGGTTATACAGCTGCTGATGAACGGTACTAAGACTGGTTATACAGCTGCTGATGAACGGTACTAAGACTGGTTATACAGCTGCTGATGAACGGTACTAAAACTGGTTATACAGCTGCTGATGAACGGTACTAAGACTTAATGACAGTCAGCCATGTGACGTAGCCAGGTCCGCTGACCCGGTTCTCCTGTGCCGGCCACACAGGTCCCGAAGAGCATGTGTCGCGCCTGCGCACGGCGCGCCGCACCTCCATCTCCTGGGTGGAGTCGCGACTGCGGGCAGTGGCACTGGACGACATACGGACGGTGAGTGGATGATACCTCACTGCCTGACGCCACCCGGTGCGGTCCTCAGACGGCGGTGACGTGGCCCTGGCGGGACCTGCCGCCCACAGGACGTGTCTGTGTGGCCCTGGAGGGACCTGCCGCCCACAGGACGTGTCAGTGTGGCCCTGGAGGGACCTGCCGCCCACAGGACGTGTCTGTGTGGTCCTGGAGGGACCTGCCGCCCACAGGACGTGTCTGTGTGGCCCTGGCGGGACCTGCCGCCCACAGGACGTGTCTGTGTGGCCCTGGCGGGACCTGCCGCCCACAGGACGTGTCTGTGTGGCCCTGGCGGGACCTGCCGCCCACAGGACGTGTCTGTGTGGTCCTGGCGGGACCTGCCGCCCACAGGACGTGTCTGTGTGGCCCTGGCGGGACCTGCCGCCCACAGGACGTGTCTGTGTGGTCCTGGCGGGACCTGCCGCCCACAGGACGTGTCTGTGTGGCCCTGGCGGGACCTGCCGCCCACAGGACGTGTCTGTGTGGTCCTGGAGGGACCTGCCGCCCACAGGACGTGTCTGTGTGGCCCTGGCGGGACCTGCCGCCCACAGGACGTGTCTGTGTGGTCCTGGAGGGACCTGCCGCCCACAGGACGTGTCTGTGTGGTCCTGGAGGGACCTGCCGCCCACAGGACGTGTCAGTGTGGCCCTGGAGGGACCTGCCGCCCACAGGACGTGTCTGTGTGGCCCTGGCGGGACCTGCCGCCCACAGGACGTGTCTGTGTGGTCCTGGAGGGACCTGCCGCCCACAGGACGTGTCTGTGTGGCCCTGGCGGGACCTGCCGCCCACAGGACGTGTCTGTGTGGCCCTGGAGGGACCTGCCGCCCACAGGACGTGTCTGTGTGGTCCTGGCGGGACCTGCCGCCCACAGGACGTGTCTGTGTGGTCCTGGAGGGACCTGCCGCCCACAGGACGTGTCAGTGTGGTCCTGGAGGGACCTGCCGCCCACAGGACGTGTCAGTGTGGCCCTGGAGGGACCTGCCGCCCACAGGACGTGTCTGTGTGGCCCTGGCGGGACCTGCCGCCCACAGGACGTGTCTGTGTGGCCCTGGAGGGACCTGCCGCCCACAGGACCTGTCTGTGTGGACCTGGAGGGACCTGCCGCCCACAGGACCTGTCTGTGTGGACCTGGCGGGACCTGCCGCCCACAGGACGTGTCTGTGTGGTCCTGGAGGGACCTGCCGCCCACAGGACGTGTCTGTGTGGCCCTGGCGGCACCTGCCGCCAGCAGGATGTGTTTTGTTTGTATATTATCCACCCAAAGTATATTAACCCGGCATTGACTAGGGTCTGAGCAGAACGCCATTGACTGGGGGGGGGGGGGGGGGGGGGGCCTTAAACGCCCCCTGGTTATCTTCCGAACCAACGATCGCAGCGAGACGCGCAAGACGGCATTCGAAAGCTCTCAATGAGACGAATATAAACCATGCTTAATGCCAAAGTGAGGTCAAATGTCAGGTCACGGTCAGGTCAAATGTCAAAATCGGCGTATTTGAGTTTATGGGCCATACTTTCCATCTAAAGCCTTCGATTGCGACCAGTTTCACCCAAAGTGCTGCCAAAGGTATGATACATATCCCGGATGACCTAAATTGAGATTGTTGGTCAAGGTCAGGTCACTATGCTCAAAATATCTACGAAAGTCATGCAACACATGTTTTATGAGTTATTTTCCACGTATAATTCGATAGTGATAGTCATTTTACCACCTGACTTCATTTACGTGAAGTAAATGTCAATTTTAGGTCAAATTCAGGTCACTGAAGGTCAAAATGTGTAATTGTTAAATCTAAACAAAAAAGGCATGTTGCTAGACCAGTTTTGTCACAGAAATACAGTGGTGGCATTTATTGGTTTGTATCTAGTCAATTAAAGCCAAAAAACGCAATTTCAAAATATGACGTCATGAGTTACCAATACTTTAGATGTCATAAGTCCGTCAAAATGGAGATATCAGTTTGAAATTTGGTATGTTAGTTGCCTATGTATGGCTCTCTGACATATCTTCCGGTTTTTTGAATATTGTACATTTTTTTTTATTTTGTGATAATTTCCCCCCAAAAAAAAACTTTTTTTTGTGTTTTTGGGGTCAAAAACTAAAATTTCCAAAGTTCCGAGACAGCTGGTTTGTAGCCGTTGCAATTTGCTATCTTTTTGGCGTTTTTCGATTGCATTTTGCTTCAAATGTGTCATTTGTACGGCCTGGAAAAGTTTTGCTGATTTTGGTGTAAAACTCGTGTATAGTGGCGTCACTAAATTCGCTATAACTCGAGAAAAAAATCGACGACATTTCTTCATTTTGGCACACAAGACGTAAAAATGATCTATAAGAAGGTACCCGAAGTTTCAGGTTGAATGCGCTATTAGTTTTTTTTTAGCTATTGCGAAAATGCATCAGGGGGGGGGGGGGGGGGGCGAGGAGGTCGTGGGTCGTGGGTCGTTAAACCCCCTTCCCCCAGTCAATGGCGGGTTAATATTCACAAACATGAAAGTTGTAATGCCTGTAGCTGAGCCCACTCCTCCTCAGGTCCTCAGAGAAGTCAGAACCTCTTTCACATGTCGGCTGTATTAATTCTCCATCACCAACTTCTTCCAACAACAGCGAGCCAATTAAATAAGAAGCTAACGAAGTAATACACCAATGCCAAAAGTATCTGCAAACAAACACACCCTTGATACAAATGTCTCCACATATGTTTTGATACAAATATGCCTTGATACAAATATGTTTTGGTACCTATATCTCGATTACCACCATTGACCTATAATATAATAGAGATCAATGATTACCACTAACATCTCATCACTGGCGCCACAGTTGTCGCAGAAATGCCCAGTCGTCGAAGATGGCTCCTCTATTACAGCACTAATAGCTCCCATAACGATAACATCCAGGTTATACAACATCCAGGTTATACAACATCCAGGTTATACAACATCCAGGTTATGCAACATCCAGGTTATACAACATCCAGGTTATACAACATTCAGGTTATGGAACATCCAGGTTATACAACATCCAGGTTATACAACATCCAGGTTATGCAACATACAGGTTATGCAACATCCAGGTTATACAACATCCAGGTTATACAACATCCAGGTTATACAACATCCAGGTTATACAACATCCAGGTTATACAACATCCAGGTTATACAACATCCAGGTTATACAACATCCTGATTATACAACATCCAGGTTAGGTGATCACCATTTCAGTCTGACTCACCAAGGTGTGCTTTCCTGGCTTACATATCACCATGAGTGGTTCACAGTCTGGGCCGATCGAGGTGCTGCGGCTGCCGGAGCGTGACCTGCGCGTGGCCGTGGTGCGCGACAGACTGGTGCTGCAGAGGGCCGACGATCACGATCACGGTGACGGTGAGGTTGGGCCGGGATGCCACGTTGGGTGCCCTGCACCGATCTGACAGTCTGCTGTCATCTGATTTATTATTATTTCATTTAAGAGGAATTGCGACACTGCGAGTATTTTTATGGAAGTGAATGGTTGATGAGAGGAGTAATGGTCAGAGTCATGGCCTTTTTACATCGTCCAGTGGTTTTTGATAGCCACGCGTTTGTGTGTGTATATGCATTGTGCATGCTTATAGTGATCAGTCGTTCAGGATCTAGTGATGTTCTCGTGACAAGTTTTCAGCGCTCTGATTGGCTGCTGCTTCGCTGTTGTGTTGCCTTCGGGTCACCGCGGCGAGCATTGTCGCTGATACAGGGACCAATGCTGACGGTATGTATGTTTGTGTGTGGCAGATTCTGCGCCCGTTCCGACGCACAGCGCACTGACCTTCACGGAGCTGGTTAAAGTCAAGGAGGCGCTGATAAAACTGGTGGAGAAGTGTAACAAGGACGGTGAGTACGGGAGAAGGTACAAGATTCGCACCGGCTGGAGGCAATGAGTGCCCTGACTATACAGCTGCTGATGAACGGTACTAAGACTGGTTATACAGCTGCTGATGAATGGTACTTAAGACTGACTATACAGCTGCTGATGAACGGTACTAAGACTGGTTATACAGCTGCTGATGAACGGTACTAAGACTGGTTAAGACTGGTCAGCCGCCACAGCTGCTGATGAACGGTACTAAGACTGGTTATACAGCTGCTGATGAAAGGTCCTAAGACTGGTGTGTGACCTGAAGAAGGTACATGGACTCGTATGGCGATGTTAGAATATGTTCCTTGATCATATGCATATCTTTCCAATTACCCACAATCTCTTTAATGACATTCAGCCATGTGACGTAGCCAGGTCCGCTTACCCGTTTCGTCTGCGCCGGCCACACAGGTCCCGAAGAGCATGTGCCGCGCCTGCGCACGGCGCGCCGCACCTCCATCTCCTGGGTGGAGTCGCGACTGCGGACAGAGGCACTGGGCGACATACGGACGGTGAGTGGTTGAGACCTCACTGCCTGACGCCACTCGGTGCGGTCCTCAGACGGCGGTGACGTGGCCCTGGCGGGACCTGCCGCCCACAGGACCTGTCTGTGTGGCCCTGGAGGGACCTGCCATCAACAGGACGTGTCTGTGTGGCTGGCGATGACGAACAGGCTCGTGGTGGTGCGCTCACAGTTGTTGGATGATGTACTCACAGTGGTTAGCGCCGCAGGAGCGCCAACACTGTGGCCAACCACAGTGGTTTCAACAAACACGCCAACCACAGGGGTTTCCGGAGGCTTGGCGAGAAGCCACAGTGGTTCCGCTCTTGAAACCAGATAAGTCAGGTCTGGATCAGCTTCATTGTCGTCCCATCTCGCTTACCTCCGCCCTTTGTAAGCTAATGGAAACAAGGGTGAACGCTCGACTGACCTGGTTTATGGAACAGCAAGGCATTTTTACGAATACACAGTATGGTTTTCGCAAACACCGTAGCACAGTAGACCATGTATTAACCGTTGATTCAGTTGTACGGTTTAATTTTAAAAAGCAGCGACATGTTGGAGCGGTATTTGTTTGCATCGATGCGGCGTTTGATAGAACATGGCGGCGTGGTATTCTGTTAAAACTTTTAAACACGGCGTCAGAGGATTTATGGGAACGTTTCTGAATAGCTTTTTATCGGACACCGATTTGTTCGTGTCCGAGTGGGAAATCAACTCTCTGAAAGGTTTACCCAGGTCCACGGAGTACCGCAAGGCGGAGTTTTAAGCGTGGCACTGTTTTCGATCATGGTAAACGATATTGGTGATAACCTTCCGCAGACCATTGGTCGGTCACTGTATGTCGATGATTTCGCTATATGGTCACTCTCATCAAGCACGAGATACACGGAGAGACAACTGCAGTTGGCAATAAATAGTCTTGGAGGTGGGGTAAGATAAATGGTTTCAAATTCGCCACAGCTAAGATAGTGGCGATACACTTCTGTAGACGCCGCCGCCACTGCCCGGACATGGAGCTCCGGCTGTACGGGAAGCCGATCCAGGTTCGGTCTGTGGTCAAGTTTCTGGGAGTAAACATGGATCGAAAGGTTACGTACAGAGAGCATCTGAATCAGCTGAGGGAAAAGTGTTTTAACCCTCGCCCTGACAGCCTCCACCCTGAGGATTTTCTTGAATAACGTTTTACACATGCATCTTGCTGCAATTTTCAGTAGCTGGGTTTACAACGATTATGCGTATGCTGTAAAAATGTAATTGAAATTGGTTAAGTAGTTTGGGAGATAATCATGTTTTGATGACGTCATGTTGGTGGAAAAACGATAAATATTTGAAAAATCGTAGAAAACAGAGTTTTGAAGAAAATTGCAAACGCAATTCACCGAGGATACAAAATGGCATTCTATTTAAAATGGCAATATCGGATTTCCGAAATTTGGGTTTTTTAACCCTAAAATAATTTTTAAAAAAATATTGTTTTGGAAAAATCGCCACAAAATCAAAATTTTCAAAGATGTTAGAAAAACCGGAATATATGTGAGAGAACTGCGTATGGACAATACCCAAACCAAATTTCAAAGCAATATCTCTATTTTTGACTGAGTGATGGCTCTCTAAGTGTAAGAAACTCATGTCGTCATTTTTTTAATAACTTTTTTGGACTTTTTTGGACTTTTTTTTTGACAAGATACGAACAAATAATTACCTTTTCTGTATTTCTGAGACCAAACTGGTCAAGGAATATGCCTTTTTATTTACATTTATCAATTTCTAATTTTGAGGGTTTCTGACAGCAAAATCGCTGTTCTGGACGTGGTCGATCCGAGGTCATTCACTTGACCTGGAAGGTCACCCGTTGATCTGAAACCTAAAATTCGCATACTGTTAGATTCCTCTCATGACAGGCAACATGCTTGTTCTTACCGCATTGCTCTAAGTTTGTTTGGTTGGGAAGTTAACAAGGGGCCTCGTGCAGCATCCGATCAGTGCGTGACATTGCTGGGGGTACAACCCCCCCCCCCCCCTCTTGCGTTTCGCCCCCTAGTTAAGCTAGAGCTTCGATTAAAAAACGAGCGTGTTGCTTGTTACCATAGGAAGCCATTGATACCCGATTTTAAGGTCCTAGGTCATTAGGTGACCTCTCAGGTCATATCAATGACCCAAAATTCAACCAAATTGTAAATGCGTATTAATGGAATATATTCGAGCTAGAATCGCGAATGAGCATATATTTATGCTAAATAGGTGCCAAATTTGAAATTAGCGTCACAAAATGTCCTAGAGACTGCCAAATTCCAAAAAGGTCAGGTCAGGTCATTTGAGGTCAGTGACCTCGGTTGACCTGTTGGGGCGCATGACCCCAGTGGAACATATAGTTATGTAAAATGGATCCCATATTTGAAATCACCGTCACAAAATGTCCTAGAAACTGCCAGAAGCCAAAAAAGTAATATGAGGTCATCGGAGGTCAGTGACCTCGGTTGACCTCTGAAAAAGTAAATCGAGGTCACAATCTCAATGGAAACGTAACTGTCACCTGGAAACACCTGTGCATATGCTCCTGAACAACACACACCATGAAACTGCACAAGTTACAAAGATCAATACTACGGGACGACAGTTGCGCCTGACATGACCTTGAAAAACAGGCAAATGTCACGGGTCATGTGACCTACAACTTAAAATTTTCAGAATGTGTCAAATTGTGCACAAGTAGGATACTGAAAGTTTCATCGCAATCGGTTGATATTTACGCGAGTTATTCCCGAAAAACCGCGGGGGTGGCATCCCCCCCCCCCCCCCTGTGCTCTACATGTTGTAAACCCATGGACGATTTGCGTTTTTTTAGAGTATAGGCATGGACAATTTACAGTTTTTAGAGTATGGGCATGGAAATTTTGCTTTACATGGACATCTTCTTGCCCATGAATTCCCAATTAAATTTTCGGAGACTACCATGGACGGGGAAAAGATACACCCAGCAATCGGATTGCATGGACTAGCTCTTTCGTCCATGCGATTACCCTTCCTAAAATTACTATCCTAGAATAGTTTTTTTTTGGCCACCACGTGGCTCTACCATCGCCTCATGAAATCCGCATTCTGTTTGGATACACTTTTTGAAAGCTTGCTTCTGATTGGTCGTCCATGAATAGTCGGTGTTCTGATTTTGTTTGGCCATGGGTATCCAACAATTTCTATTATTGAATGACGTCATCCGCAGTCACCTGTTGGCGCCAGGGTAGGTTGACGCGAACGGCGCGAAGACGTTGCCGATTATTGGATATCTGGAGTACGCTGTGACTGTGGACCTCCGTTTACGCGGTTTTGGGCAGTGGCGCACCGTGAAGAAAAGCAGATTTGGAAGAAGTAACAAATGATGGCGAAGAGGAAGGTAGGACAGTGGCATTTTAAACAGTATACGATGTCTTGAAAATACCTAAAGTTTGTTATAATTTGGGGGAGCTATGATGTGGAGTATCAAATTATTTTCCTGTGCGCCATTTTCGCCTTCATATTCTTCACGCAATACAGATTAGTAGTAGTAAAGTAGTCAATATTAGTATTAGTAGACTTATTCCTTATTGTCTCGCCTTTTATATATAAATTAAACATTACTGCCATGTTATTGATCATCCCTGTTTACGTATTATCTATCTAATTTGATATCGTGCATAGGTGGTTCCAGGTGTGTAGGGTTGGCACTGCCCGCCCTTACCATTGGCTTGTACCCAGTCCGCACCAGTCGATATCGCCTTCCATTTTGTGCACCTAAGTACGCCTGTGTCCAAAACTATGTGCAATCGCTAGTATTTTGCTTTTAAATGTCTAGGAAAGTGCATTTGATACATTCTTTGTGCCGTAGAACTCGCAAGAAGCAAGACTTTATGGCGTAGAACTCGCAAGAAGCAAGGCAGTCCCGCGACTCTGTTCAGAACCGTTCAGACGTGACAGTGTGCCTCCCAAAAACGAGGACCGCCTCTAGTAGACATATTTTATTCTTCAAATTTTCACAAAACGTGTTTTCGATTCTAAGTAAACTCCCAAAGTTTCAGAGCGCCCCAACGGTTTGGGAGCGGCAAGCGAAAAACTACTGGGATGGGCAGAACCTCCCCACCACCCTCCGCCGGGAGGGGGTTAACACCTGCAATTAAATACAAATATAATTACATTATTTTTTCTCCCTCCAAATTTTGAAGTTTTATTGCATATGCAGACAGTCTGACGTCACTGAGCAGCTTTAACCAATCATAAGGAATATTCATAGAGTTTTCATCACAAGTCTATATATTAACCCGCGAGTCACTGGGGGGGGGGGGTGCTTTTTTAGCCCCCCCCCCCCTATGAATATTAGGAATATCTCAATAACTAATGCAGATATCGACGCCAAACATTCAGTACCTATCCAGGCATAATTTTTACACCTTTTGATGTTTATTTTTGTAATCGTCAGATTTTTTTTTATATAGATATAGTGAATTTAGTGACGTCACTAAACACGATTTTGACACCAAAATCGGCTAAACTTTGTCAGGCCGTTCAAATGCCGCATTTGAAGCAAAATGCAATCGAAAAACGCCAAAAAGTAGAAAATTGCAAGGGCTACAAACCAGCTATCTCGAAATAAAAAAGTTTTGACGCCAAAAAGTTTTTTTTTTAACAAATGCTCACAAAATCATTTTTTCGAAGATATTGAAAAACCCGGAATATATGTCAGATAACGACATATGGGCAACTGCCATACCAAATTTAAAAATGATACCATCTTTTTTACTGTCATGTCATATAAAGTATGGGTAAATCATGAAGTCATATTTTGAAATTGCGTTTTTGGCTTTTATTGACCGGATACAGACAAATAAATGCCAGCACTGTTGTTTTTAGATAAAACTGATATAGAAACATGTTTTTTATTTCGATTTATCAATTTCAAATTTTGACCTTCAGTGACCTGAACTTGACCTGAACTTGACACTGACTTCACGTAAATGAAGTCAGGTGGTAAAATGACTACCACTATCGAATTCTACGCGTAAAAGCATCCATAAAACATGTGCTGCATGACTTTCGTAGATATTTTGTGTGTAGTGACCTTTTGTGACCTGACCTTGACCTTTATTTTTACCAACAATCTCACTAGCTCATGTGGGATATGTATCATACCTTTGCCAGTTTTTTGGGTGATTATAAGCGCAATCGAAGGCCATGGATGGCAAGTATTGTCCATTAACTCAAATACCTCGATTTTGACGTTTGACTTGACCGTGACCTGACATGTGACCTTAATTTGATTTTTGTAAAGTTTGCGTTAGGCTTATCTCATTGAGCGCTTTCGAATGCCGCCTTGCGCATCCCGCTGCGATCATTGGTTCTGAAGATACCAGGGGGGGGGGGCTAAACCCCCCCCCCCGTGAGTCGTGTTACAGAATATACCCCAGTGACTGCCGGGTTAAGAATACCTACCAGTATGGCGCCGTAGTTGGCGATGAACGAGCGAGCGCGAAATAAATGTATGGTGAATTTCAACCCGATCGGGCATGTAGTTCCTGAGATACAAAAAGCTACGCACGTGCGCACGTGCAGAGGCCATGACTTGTGGGAAGGCGGCGGCGGAGGGGTCCTTAACCACACACCAAATTTTAACACAATCGGCTCAGCCATTCCTGAGATATAGAATAGGGTGTGCACGTGCGCACGTGCAAAGCCACCCCACCCCTGATTTGATGAAAGGTGGCGGCTGAAAGGTCCCTAACCTTGCACCAAATTCGAACACAATCGGCTCAGCCGTTCCTGAGATATAGACTAGGGGTGTGCACGTGCGCACGTTCAGAGACACTCCACCCCTGACTTGTGGAAAATTGGCGGCTGAGGGGTCCCTAACCACACACCAATTTTGCACACAATCGGCTCAGCCATCGCAGAGTTTTTGCGAGAAAACACTTTTCAACACCCCTCATGCGTCACGCGCCACGCGCAGTCGTAGTCACCCACATGAGTCGGCACTGGTCTCAAACAGGGTAGGCTAGATGGGGCTGCTCAGCAAAGAAGTCAGCTTGTCAATCGGACGTGCGGTTGCAGAGATATAAGCTTCTCAAAAGCATCGCCACGGGTCGGGCCGGGCCGGACCGGGCCGCTCATATTAAAAATTTTCCCATATACCACGGAAAGACGAGCGAGCGCGAAGCACTCGCTCGTAATAAGAACCTATAACCTTTGTCTAGATACTCTGGACAAAATAATGTATATTTGATAACTGGAGTGTTTACAGACAGCAGAGTTGTGCTCGTCTTAACTTTTTCCAATTGACTCGACTCTGACTCATTTCCAGAGGACTCTGACTCATTTCCGGAGGACTCTGACTCAACTCTGACTTCAAGTCGTTTAGCAAAGGTTTTGAGTCTACTTAACTATGACTCATTCACTATTACCTCTGACTCATTGTTGAGTAGACTGATTTTGACTTAACTGCACTGAAAAGTGTTAACTGGGGGTGCTGTCTGTTTTTCGAATTTCGAGAAGAAAAAAATAAGGTCACAGTATTACCTCATTTGAGTCAAGAGAATGAGTCGACTCAACTTTGACTCAAGCCTGGTGACTCAAGCCACTCCTGGTGGCTGAACGAGCTCAAACGCCAAACCATGTGACTCAACTCTGGCTCGACTCAATCTCGAAATTTTCGAGACTGACTCAACTCTGACTCAACTCATTTGAGTCAGAGTTTAGGTCAAATTTGACTCACGACTGATGATTCGAGTGCAACCCTGACGGACAGAACCAGGGTACTGAGAGTGGTTTCTTGACACGGGTTTCAAAACTGCTGTCTCAGTTCGATTCCCCATTGTGAAGGTGGGACGTTACCTTTAATATATCGCTTTCTCATCAATTATTCTAGACAACTGTACTGGAGATTCAGGTTACAGATCTGCGCTACAATCCTGTGTCAACAACTTACTGTGACCAGTATCAGAATAAATACTCCCTCTAAAGGGAATATAAGGTTTTATCACTTTTTGGAGTTAGCAATGTTATTCGACTCAAGAGCAAAAATAAAATATATTTAATTTCAGTCATTTTGCCAGATCTTACCTGTATGCAACGGAAAACACTCGGAAAGTTGGGTTGCGCTCCACGAGTACTTGTTTGCTCGAAAATTAGACCAGTATTCTTAAAACACATACCTCTGAACTACGTCATTATATTCCTGAGATAATAATCCATCCAAGAGCCTCTTAACATTCACGTACACAGGCAATGTCGATATCAGCATATTTCATCGTTTAAGACTTGAAACAGTTGCATTTTATTACATCTGATTATCTACATCGTGCTTTAAATTATCTCCTTTACATGATTTGGCCCCATTGCCAGATTTAAGATCGTTTAGTGACTTCTGCGACTTACGCGACTAATGCATCTACAAAAAAAGCGCCAACTTTTGTATTATTCGCGCAGCAAACGCCTGCTTGAATATTTGTTATCTGCAACACGCACGCATTCTGTTTGTTTTGTTGTATTTGCGCTGCAAACGCCCAATATGAATCTCGCATCGTGAGCAAAGATTATTCCCTCGTGCTGGACAAAGTATGAAGTTTTCCAATATTAGTACGGGTACCTACTATACATTTTCTGTTCAAATTACAGCTTTACTGTCAAACAGAATTAGGCAATGTTTTCGTATAATGCACGATAAATATCGAACTATTGAATCCATATATGTATACAATTATAGAATGCATTTCAAAAACCCTTATATTCCCTTTAAGGAGAAACATCTAACTTTGCTTTTTTTAATTTCGCAGCATGTCTGGTGAAAGCAGAGACTCCGTTCCGCCGCCAACGGTGCCGCAAGCAAGGTGCATTTGGTGTTTCAATGTTAACTGTCGGCGAACGAATAATCATCGGATCCTAATCATTATCGGATAGACGTTTTAGTACCCATTGTGTTCTCATGAAATAAGCTGGGAATATGATAGCTGTCTCTGATTGAATGTAGTTTTACTTTCAGCCGTTTGAACACTCTTTTAACCCGCGTGGCGCTGGGGTCTCCAGCCGAACACGCGGCGCTGGTGGTGGGGGGGGGGGGGGGATTTACCTCCACCTCATATCTTAAGAACCAATGACCGCAGCGAGACGCGCAAGCCGGTGATCGAAAGCTCGCAATGATACAAATAGAAGGCACTCTTAAAAAATATAATTCAGGTCATATGTCAGGTCAAGGTCAGGTCAAAGGTAAGAATTTAGATATTTGAGTTTATGGGCCATACTTTCGATCCAAAGCCTTTCATTGCGACTATGATCACCCAGAGTGCTCTCAAAGGTATAATACACATTCCGCATAAGCTAAAGGGAGATTTTTGGCAAAAGGACAAGGTCAGGTCACAAAAGGTCACTATTGGCAAAAGGTATACGAAAGACATGCGACACATGTTTTATGGGGTATTTTACACGTATAATTCGATAACTTTACCCATTTTCACATCCTGTTCCCAAATAATGACCCTTAGGTGACGTTCAGGTCACAGTCGGATCATATTTGGTCATTTTTTTTAATATAATAATTTAATTTAAAAAAAGAGATGTTTCTAGACCAGTTTTCCTCAGAAATGCAGTACTGTCATTTATTTGTTCGTATCTGGTAAAAAAAGGGATTTTAAAAATGACGTCATGAGTTACTTACACTGGGAGCCATCCCTCATTCAAAAGCAGAGATATTGCTTTGAATTTTTTGTGGGGTATTGTCCATACTTAGTTCTCTTACATATGTTCCGTTTTTAATATCTTGAAAAGAATATGGTTTTGTAAAAACTTTTTTGATTTTTTTGTTGTTGAATTTTTAGAAGTCAATTTTTTTTCAAATCCGAGATAGCTATCTTGTGGACATTGTTATTACCTTTCTTTTGACGTTTTTTTACAATTTGCTTAAACCCTCGCCCGGGTAGGGGGTGGATGCCACCCCCTCGTTTTTTTCTGGAATAACTCGCGTAATTTCCAACCGATTGCAATGAAACTTTCAGTACCCTACCTTTGAAAATTTTCAACATATTTGGAAAATTTTGAATTTCTAACCCACATGACCCGTGACCTATGACCTGTTTCTCAAGGTCATGTCAGGCGCAACTGGCGTCCCGTAGTATCAATGCTTGTAACTTGTGCAGTCTCCGAGTGTTCGTTGTTCAGTAGCATATGTACAGGTGTTTCCAGGTGACAATTGTGGTTTCCACTGAGATTGACCTCGATTGACCTTTTCAGAGGTCAACTGAGGTCATTGACCTCCAATGACCTCAGATGACGTTTTTGGGTTTCTGGCGGTTTCTACGACATTTTGTGACGCTGATTTCGAATTTGTGATCCATTTAACATAAATATATGTTCCACTGGGGTCATGCGCATCCACAGGTCAACCGAGGTCAGATGACCTGACCTCAGATGACCTGACATGACCTTTTTGGAATTTGGCAGTTTTTAGGACATTTTGTGACGCTGATTACGAATATGGCACCCATTAAGAATTATGATATGCTCATTCACGATTCTAGCTCGATAAAATTCAATTTATACGCATTTACAATTTTGATGACTTTTTGGTCATTAACATGACCTCAGAGGTCACCTAATGACCCAAGACCTTAAAATCGGATATCAACGGCTTCCTCTCGTCTCGTCTAGCTCAATTAGGGGCGAAACGCTAGAAAATGCCCCTCCCTACCCGAACACGTAGTGATTTTGCCCTACCCGGGCGAGGTTTAACACTATTTTCTACGTTTTTTTCCTCAAACATTTATCGTTCTTCCACCCAGAATGGCATGACATGACGTCACTAAAACGTCATTAGCTCCAAAACTACACAACCGATATCAATGCAATTTTGTCAGAAGTCGTAGAATTGATATGGTACAGAAAGTGTCACGTCGATAGGTTGCATAGTTTTCAAGTTATTGAGAAAACCTGTGAGGGGGTAATATTTACCCCTCGAGCGCCGCGCGGGTTAACTGTCGAATTTTCCATTAATTAACCCTATTCCCTGCGGGCGGCCAGAATAACGATTCCCTGCGGGAAGGCAGATTCTGCCCCAAAACTTTATATACCAATATTTAAAAGAAAATCGTTTTTTGCCAAAATTGGGTGCTGTTGGGTTGGGGGATGGCAGAAATGGCAATCGCTTAATTTGTAAAATGCTGTCGCGCTATGTTTTTAAACCGATTTTGATTGAAAATGCTGTTTTGAGCTTCATGCATAGGTCTATAACATGTCGCCTCATTAATTCAAAATTGAATAGGCGCATTTAAGGAACTAAAAAATGGGGAATGTTTGGGATTTTTCGGAAATTCGAGAGATTTGTATACAAATTGTGGGCCTATTTGGTACAATATGATGCCATATTATGCTTGAGTTGCTAATATGGTGGCCATTATCTATCTAATATTCTTTATGTTGTTAAGTGCTCTTGCGAGGAACATTTAGGATATTATAAGCCAGATAATGCCAGAAAGTTTTCCATAGATATCTATTATCGTTTTGAAGTTATTGCGACAATCCGGGAGGGGGACTGATTTAGCCACCCCAGCGGGGCGCGGGTTAAGCCCCAATCATCATCATCATGACAACATCGCATTACCTACAGGGTACTAATGATTAAAATGCAGTAAAATGCATGATTAAAATGCGATAGTGCAGCGAATGGTGTGGCAATGCTGTTCCCACCCGAAGCCCAGCCAATGTATGGTTAATTGCTCTGAGTTTCGGAAGTTTATTAATGTTTCCTCTCCTCAGGCGCGTCACAGCCATCCACAACTATCCGGATTCACAACCATCCGGAACCGGAACATCCGGAACCGTGCTGAGCCGCTGCCCTCTGGTCCAGCGGCTGACTGGCAGGTGTTGATTTTTCCCAGCGTGTTCTCACGCCGTTCACTACTCTATTTGTCGGCGACGGAATGGCCTGTTTTGTGCTACAGTGCGTTTATTTTAAGTTGGGACTCGTGTGTAAGAAACCGTTTCGAAAACAACACGAGCTTTACGCAAGAGTAATGGGGAAATTGGGTCCGTACCATAGCAGCGCACATTCAAGTCAAATGAGCGCTGTTTTGGAACCGGCAGGCATTTCGAGAAATCCATGCGTATAACACGCGCTGTTTGCGAAACGGTTCTTACACAGGAGTCCCAACTTAAAATAGACCGACTATAACATGCTTCACATTCACAATTTGTAGACAGAGCAGCTTTTCATGCTTTTATTTCCTTATCGGCAGTGCTTATATATGATATATGTCAGTGCTATGATATATAGTAGGTGACTCATTTTTTTTGTGATACAAATTTTGTTTGGTCTAATGGAAACACATTTTAAATCAGTTATTCGAAGAAGTTTCTCAAGTGATTCTCTATAGTGCAATGATTCAACTCTGATTATGATTCACTTACAATTATTGTTTAACGGCCTCCTACTGGTTAGTTATGTTCTATAACTCCTCCCCATCACCGGATATTGGTATATGAATACAACGAAAATCAAGATAATAGTTGAATCAGTTTGGATTCATTCATTCAGTGATTCAACCAGTGATTATGATGCGATTCATGATTCACATGAATGACACATGTGATTAATAAAAATTATGTGATTCTTGAATAATAATTCGATTCACCCTGAATCATTTACAAGTCGGATCAAGATAGGCTATAATGTATGTCATCTTGTTGTTTCTTTATCATATGCAAGTTTCAAGTCAGGGTGTTTGTGCTCTAGTTTTGAAACACAGACACTAACTTGGCTACCACAACTCAAAACTAATGTTAACCCGCGACTGACTGACTGGGGGGGGGGGGCTAGTTCCCCCCCCCCCTCGTTTTTTTTTCTCGCGATATCTCCTAAAGTTATGCGAGAATCGTCTCCAAACCTTCAGTACCCTCTTTTACATCAAGTTTACACAAGTTTACCAAATGAAAATATTGGGGTCAAGATAGATCGACCGGAAATTACATCAGAGTGACATCATGTTTTGCCGATTTGGACCAAAAATAAGGGTTTGCTGGAAACGCCGTCACACGTATAGTTTTTAAGATATAATAAATTGTTTTATATCAAAAGACTCGGAATAGACGGTGCTATCAAACTGCGATCTCAGATTTGAGAAATTTTGAAGAAAAAAATGAAAAATGTTAATTCAATTATTTTTATTTTTCCAAACTTTCCAAGAAAATTCTCAAAATTTTCAAAAACCGGAATATATGTGAAATAGACCTGGTGATGAATAGATGTACAACATTTCAGGTCGATATCTTCAAAATTGACTGAGTAAGGACCTTTCGAAGGCCAAAAACGTCCAATTTCCATGCCATTTCTGAGCATTCCAGTCATTTTCCGATTTTACATTTGTATCCGATTTGGGTGCAGCAAAATATGTCCTAAGGTCATTTTTTCGCGTTCTAGACGAAAAACTGGCCTAGAAACGTATTACAACACCCAAAGACCGAAATCAGCAATTTTACCTTTTTACCTCGTGACCTCGGATGCCCTTGACATGAAATTTTGTCACCAAGGGCTTAAAACGGCACTTGGAAGTATCAGGGGCACGATTCATGCCGATTTATTGGTAACTTATATGTTTGATACCGTTACTTTGTGCGGCAACCGCATCTACCGGGACCTTTATGCAACGGTCCAACATTTTGCCTTTGACCTGACCTGTGACGTCATCGGTGACCCCGAGGTCAACAATATTGATTTTCCCTGTATGAAATTTCCAGGGCTATCAAACGCCGTTTGATTTGTGAAAATCGGCTCAGTAGTTCCTGTAATCAGAGGGGGGATAGCAGCCCCCCCCCC
Organism: Chirona hameri; assembly: GCA_036785665.1. Taxonomy (NCBI): domain Eukaryota; kingdom Metazoa; phylum Arthropoda; class Thecostraca; order Balanomorpha; family Balanidae; genus Chirona; species Chirona hameri. Next base: position 51,644 of record JAXIVJ010000618.1, read on the forward strand.
CCGTCAGTCGTGTAAATACCCCAGTCAGGCGCGGGTTAAGGTGGGACCGTCCCTTTAACTCGCGCCCGACCGGGAGTCTGAGCCACCGTCGCCCGGCCGGGGCGGGGGGGGGGGGGGGGGGGCAGGGCAGTTGACTATCCCTGCACTGCATTCACTGCACTGATTGACTGCAATTTGAATTCACCATCGCCAATGTGTCGTCAGATTTAAGTTACGGCCAATAGTTAAGGCTCAAAGTCCAGAGGTCATACAAGGTCAAAAGTGTCGTTTTTAGTGTAAATCAAATATATTTTGCAAATATATTTTGCAAATATATTTGCAAATATATTTTTAGCTATTTGAGTTAGAAAACTATTTTGACACCATCGTGTTCCTCTCGTCGAGACGCGTCGGAACATACCCATGGTGGCCTTGAGAAGTCAATTTCAAAATTGTACCTGGGGTCAAGGTCACGTGGTGAACCAAAAGTCATTTGGGTCACTTTGCATATCAGTCGATGCGTGTTGACGAGACGAATACGGTGGTACCATTCACAACGTAGTATCTCTTCCCTATCATAAGTTATTGGCAAAAAAAACGTTCGTGACCCAGAATAACCTCGGATAAGCGTGAAAGGGGGTCATAGGTTAATAATTGCAACTGGTACAACAATATTAGGGTAAGATGACATGATCCTGCAAGAACTAACCGTATCTGATGCGTTTCTTTATATTGGTTAGTGCTTGTGCGAGGAACATATTGTATAGGCAAATTATAATTAGTTTGATCATTTATGACCTCTTCCTCGAAATTAAAACATAATAGTACCAAAAAACGTTATATTAATATTTCGATCACAGATCTTCATCAGAAATTATACATTACATTACATTACATACATTACATTGTTGTTTTGGTAATGTATAATTTCTGATGAAGATTTGTGATCGAAATATTAATATAACGTTTTTTGGTACTATTATATTTTAATTTCGAGGAAGGGGTCATAAATGATAAAACTAATTATAATTTACTGATGCGTTTCTGTTGAATAAGGCATATTTTGTATGTCCCATTGACTTATAATGGGGAGGTCATGAGATTAACCTGACCTCAGGTCACCGATTCAAACAAAATCCGATATATGTTTTTGCAGGTACTGATGTCATTATGCAATCCCGACAGTTCCATATCTGTCTCAAATGCTGTATCCGTGGCTCGACTTAAAATTGATTTGGGAGTTTGGGTCACTTGAGGTCAGGTTGGGTCACCTGGTGACCTGACCAGAAATGACATTGGGTCATCATTTTTAGACACTGCGGCATTGATGTCCGAACAGCTATGCCAAGTTTCTGCGCGCCGTCGTTTTTCAATATCGGCGAAAAACCCAGGGGGTAGTCAACTGCCCCCGCCCCCCCCCCCCCCCCGGCCGGGCGTGGGTTAATGGTGGCGTCACTATGTCAACGTCAGAATTTGATTCAAGGTCACGGTCTCTTGGTTCCACAAGTAGGTCATATTACATATGCTGTCATGTGTATCGATTAAACCAACACAACAGGCTATTTGCACGCCTCTATCTCCGATATATCATTATGTATTCATTCAGACTACAATGTGTTGGGTGTATTACTAACAAGTGAGATATCTTTGATGGCGACGGACGAGCGAGCGCTAAGGAGAAAAAAAAAACGCACCAAATTTGAACGCATTCGGCCCAGCCGTTGCGGAGTTCTTGTGAGAAAACTAACTTGTTTTGAAAAACTAGTTATTAAACTAGAAAAATAGAGCGTTGACACCCTCCACGCGCCATGCGCCATGGTAAGCACCGACGTGAGTCGGCACTGATTTCACACAGGGTAGAGGGGATGTGACCACTCAGCAAAGAAAACCGCTTGTCAATCGACCGTGTGGTTGCAGAGATAAAAGCCTCTCAAAAGCACTGCTACGGATCGGGCCGGGCCGCTCATACTTAGATAGTTCTCATGTAGGGGGGGGGGGGTTAGTTGGGCATGATTTTTCTTAATTTGGTATATCTCTTACTATTATTGGACGCATATATCTGCGTTTGGTGTCATTGGATAGTCTATTTTATCCTCCATCAAAACAGCACCAAAATTTTAACGGAATGCAGATTACTTATTGCTGCTATGTTCAATGAAAGCAACCAATGTCGAGTGGCCAAACTTACTCCGTGCCGGGGCAAGTTGGACCACTGTATAAAATGTTGATTATGACACATGTGCGTATTTGTTTGCTTTTATTAATTAACTCGAATGGGTAGCTGCTGTCATCTGGTAAACGTCTGTAAAGAGTGGGTACCTCCTGTTACCCAAAATATCGCCTGGCACCTCAAAATGCCTATGCCTCTGAAATGAGGCATAGGCATAGGCAAAAATCAACGGCTCGCAATGTGGAATAATAAACTTTATGTTCCAGATGTCCTTAAACATAATTGCAAATAAAAAAAATGCACATCGACGACTAATGCAATACCCTTGTATATGTCAGAGATAAAAGTAAAGGTCAAACGCGTAAATTGTAGTGAAATCGGTCATGGCCCAACTAGCCCCGTCGCCTTCTACCCAAATTTACCCCGACGGGTGGTTGCCATTTTTAAATAGTGATACATTAAAGACTGCACGAAACGACAATGGGGTGGGGGACAGGTTTTTACGCATAACAAATTCAGCATATTTTTCTCGATTTTCAACATACTTCTCACACACATCTTAGACCGCCTTCTGTCCTAAAAGTTCCTCTTAACTTCTCATATTTTTTTTTTAAAGGGAGTGTGCCTACTTACATCGCTTATTTGGGGTTATTGACATTGGTCTATAGAACATAATTTTCTGAATTGACCCATGACTTCGTTTCTCCAGATTCGCCCTAGTTGCTGAGATATTCCAAAGACTTGAGGAACTTGCTTTCTTCCGCTACCAGAAGCACTGCAGCTATCGATTAAACTGCTAGCATATTGTTAGCGCCGGCCAATAGCGATTCAACAAAACAGCACGTGCACGCTGACAGCAGCAGCCGAACAGAAACTGGACGGCCATCATGTTTTTCGATGATGGCCGTTTCGATGATGGCCGATGGCCATTTTTTGAAGAAGATATCAATTTAGAGCTACGAAACTTGCACATAATAAAGTTCACAGTGGCAAGAACTTGCTGTGCAAAACTTGTCTTTCTATCTTGCATGATGTGACCGTAATTGTATTGTCTTATGTGCGCCGTTTTACATAACATCATCATAGTGACGATTGTTTTATAGATATCAACACAAAACATAAGCAAACGAACAATATAAGTGAAAATTCAACTAAAGGGGCTCCAGATGTGAACTTCATCATATACAACAATCAAACCAGTAGCTACTACCGTATTACAAATATTTTTGACATTCCAAAACAGTAGGCACACTCCCTTTAAAACTTCTTGATTTTGTTTGTGACGTCACGGCACTAGTGATTTGTGACGGTATTTTTTATTTTCACTATGGTCGTGACGTCACAACTACAAGGACATAAGCTCAATTGTTTTAGTTTGTAATCATTTTGTGTTTATTTCGTTTTTTTATATAATAATACAAAATATTTACATTATGACAAAATTATCCTTGTTTTTATGAAACCAAAAAAATGTACCTTACAAAATTGTCCCCCACCCCATTGTGTGATGTCATTTGATATGAAAATATCCCTAGTTTAGGCACACCAATTGAACGCACAGTGCCTTCACTGACCATGGACGTATAATCAATTATTTTCTATTTTTTAAACGAGAAGATCACAAGTACCTTTAAAAAACACATTTCTGTTAATAAAAACGTAACTATTATCCAAACACGATAATTTTGTACGGACAAGCAGACAGTGTCTATTGGCATATGCAACATAAATTTCAGTAAAATCCGTCCGTAATTTTTCGAAATATCGTCGCTGGCCCAAACAAACCCCGGTCTCCCCTACTAAGCCCGGTCTGCCCTACCACGGAAGAATTCGCTTGGCGTTCGCTCGTAATTATCAAAAGTGGCAGATTCTCAGAAGTGGCATTGTTTGGTGCTCTTCTACACGATGCTGTTAACATAATTATTTCAGTTTCAAGCTCAATGTGGTTGGGCTGCAATTTGTGTAATTGGTCCTCCGCCTGCAGGTCCCAGCCAGAGACGCCGAGGAAGAGGAAGATGACGTCGTCCCACCATCAGATCTCGGTGAAACGTTCGTGGACGAAACGTAAGTAGCATATTATTGTTTTAATCCACCATCGCAAAAACGCTAAGTGCGGCTGCCATCTTGGGCAAGCAGCCCACCCATCAGAACAGCGAAAGCTCACTCCGCTGGCCTGCAAAGTTAAAAAGCCTATTAAGCAAGAAGCCCAAAGCCCATCGGGCAATCTGAGTTGAATGATTAGCTCCTCGCCTCCCCTATTACAAGCCAAATTAAACACGCGCCCAGCTTGGCGTACTGAATTTGTCATGCCCTCCAGGGGATGGGGAGGGTGTTCAAACGACCCCGCAAAATCCCGATCTTTGCTCATATGAGACGTAGAGAAAAGCAAAAGGAAACGTTTGTTAAAAGCCCGTTAAAATTATTTCGAACACTCATATCAACCATTTTCGGCTAAGGCCAATATTGAGGTCACAATAGGCAAACTTGTATAACAATCAACTCTGATTGAATTAAAACCCATGAATCTATTTTTTTTAAGTTCATGGGCACCATATAATCAAGCAGTTTAGGGTGACCTTAAACAAAAATCATCACCATTTTTAAGTTAATACTGATTAAAATTATTTGGAATTTGTGTCTGTTATGAGTTGATTGGTGATTGGATCGATTCATCCTACGAAACCAAGCGATTGAAATTATTTTCTTTAAGCTCGAGCTAGTGATTCAATTGCTTCGTTCAACAGCCAAAAATGGCGTGAAAGATGCATTATCTAGTCAACATTTTGTCAATGCCAATGACCCATATTGGAAAGTATCAGTTTAATAATACATACGATGCGCACCCCTCCCCTCCCTCCGGATGTTCTACACTGTTTGTCACACAAATCATAGCTGTGGGTATGATATATTCTCGAAGTACGTTATTGAATTGATTGAATCAAAACATGACAGAAGCTTGAATTGATTTAAATGAAAATTGTGTTTACTAAGTTGTTAGCGATTTAATCGATGTGTCTACTCTATTTGCCGTGATTGACTTAATTGATTAGAAACGTATTTTATTACAAGTCTGAACAAATGTCATCGATGGTCAACTTTTCCGATTTTTGCGTCTCTTTTAAAACTTGTTTCTCAGAAGCACCCTTAATATCTCTGGAACTAACTATGACAGCGTGGAACTTACAATAATCCGAAAATAAAACAATCGTATTTTTCCAGGACGCCCTTGTCTTCAACTTTTATCTCGGGTCAATATCAAGGCTCCAATGGTCATCAAAGGTCAAAAGGGATACTTAATAGAACAAATTGTTTATATAATAGCTTCAATTCGGAAAGAGATTTTGCGACTATTGGGTTTGTCCCGTCAAGGCGCTTCGAAATATACTAGTGGTGGCCTGTTTAGGTTAACATCAAAATTCAACCCCAGTTCAAGGTCACGTATTGACCAAAATAAGCAATTTGCATACGAGTCGATTCGTTTTGACGAGACAGTCGTTTTGACGAGTGTCGACCTGCTCGCCGCACAGCGGGCAGCGGGCTCCCTTGTAGGTGGTATCGCGACGCTGAAGGCAGTTGGGCGATGGGTTTCTCCCTATCTCGCGAAGGAACTGGGCAGGGCCGCTCCAGTGGTCCGTCCTCATCTGATGGACATCGATGCTGATGGACATCGATGCTGATGGACATCGATATCCTATCCAGACTGGTGATCAGTGGCGGGTCTCTCATCAGCCACCCGGTGGTGGAGCGGGCAGTTCCGGGGTAGGCCGGTCTGTCCCTGGCAGGCTGCTTCTTGACCCATCGCACAGCTGCTCGGCACACCGACTGGGCGGCAATCTGGGCGTCAGTCTTGGTCGTGGCCACCGCCTTGTTGTTTGGTTGTTGTTGTTGTGCCTCTGGTCCTGGCTCACAGCCGGGACGTATCGCCAGGCGGCTCTGGAGGGCACGGTACCCGGCGGCCAACACCGCCACCATGGCGTCGTGTCTCATGCCGGCCACAGCTCCGAAGATGTTGCCGATGAGGCGGAGGCGGCCCCCTCACAGGGAGGGACACCGCAGAAGAATGTGCCGCGGCGTGTCCACCTCCTCCCGGCTGATGCGGCACAGAGCCGCGGGGCAGCTCAAGTCGCCGCAGCCAAGGCAGTTCGCCGACGGGCGTCGTCCGATTCGGTGTAGCCACTGCTCGAAATCGGACCAGTGCCCGGCGCACAGCTGGTGAGTGTCCACAGCTGACACCCTGGTCTCACCTCCGAGGGGCCTGGCGGGTGATCCTGTTGAATTTCCTTGTACCAGCGGTCCGGCCACATTAACCGCCACTTGCAGTGGGCAGACCGGACGCGGACGGACGATGCGATGCGGGCGCCAGCGATGGCGGCGGGCGATGCTCCGGATGTTGATGGGCGTTTCGGTTTGATCCAGTGTGGAGGTGTTCTTGGCGAGGGAGCCAGCGAGCTCGTTCCCGTCAAGCCCACAATGCGCCGGCATCCACTGCAGGTGAGTGCTGTGTGCGCGCTTCTCCGGCGACAGCAGCAGCTCCCAGATCGCTGCTCCCATCTAGGTGGTCTGCGAGGCGGGCCCACGGTGCATCTGCCTTCACACAGTCAGGAGGGCCGCTCGGGAGCCGGGAGGCCGCTCGGGAGGCCGCTCGGGAAGGCCGCTCGGGAGTAGATGCAGACGACCACAGGGACAGCCGCCAAGCCCCTGGACCGCGGACAAAGCGGCCCTGAGGGCGACGAGTTCCCGTGCGTGCTGGAGCAGAGCCAGACACCATCAACTCTACCTTCTCTCCTCCGGGGAGCAAAATGAGGGCACCACCGCCGCCCATCGCCACACCCGCAGCCGCCGAGCCGCCGGACCAGATCCATAGCGCCGTCTCCGCCGACGGGAGCTCGCGTAGTCGTAGCTCCGCAGCGGATTGCCGCGACTCCTCCGGAACGTTCTTCAGGCAGCCGTCGATGGGCGCAGATATTATGACGCTGGAGGGTGCGGTCCACGGCGGGAGGGTGACTCGCAGGCGCGGGACAACGGGGGTATCCAAGACTCCGACCCCGCGAGGCTCTGCCGATTTCCCGCCATCCGGTCACGTTGGAGAGCCGGCCCCGGCCGTAGCGGGACGGTGCTGCTGCTCGGAGAGGGTCCCTCCTCTGCGCGGCGGGCGCCCTGTGCTGCAGTTTCCTCTGCGCGGAAACGAGCACAGGGCGCCCGCCGGGGCTCTCAGCTCTTGCTCCTCGTTGGGGTACGAGGTGACGCCCGAACGCCTCCGTTGAACGCCTCCGTTGCCGCCAGTTGCTGACCCGTCGGTGCACACCCTCGCCGTGCACTGGGGGACTGGCGCGAGGTTATTCTGATCGGCTGACTTGGTTGGACTGATGTCAGTGCCGACGTCGAGGTGAATCTCCACGAATTTGGTGGACGACCACGGGGTTGGCCGCTCTGGCGTTGGTTCCGCCGGCAGCGCTGTCCACAGGTACATCGGCAGCGCTGTCCACAGGTCCACCGGCAGTGCTGTCCACAGGTCCACCGGCAGCGCTGTCCACAGGTCCACCGGCAGCGCTGTCCACAGGTCCACCGGCAGCGCTGTCCACAGGTCCACCGGCAGCGCTGTCCACAGGTCCACCGGCAGCGCTGTCCACAGGTCCACCGGCAGCGCTTTTCACAGGTCCACCGGCAGCGCTGCCCACTGGTCCACCGGCAGCGCTGTCCACAGGTCCACCGGCAGCGCTGTCCACAGGTCCACCGGCAGCGCTGTCCACAGGTCCACCGGCAGCGCTGTCCACTGGTGCCTCTGGATTCCTCTGCCGATCTGATCAGCACCAACCGGATTTTTGTGTTTTCCAATCTGGACGGGTGGTCAGACACCGCCCCTGAGTGGGTTGTCGGTCGTAGAGTGGGTTGTCGAACGGGAGCACAGCGGCTTTCGCCAGCATGCGTGCGGCCATTGCCACGCACCGCGCAGCCACTGGCTGGATGCCGGCCTGTGACATCACTCCTCGGTGTGGGGCAGACTGGATGCATCCGGTGATGGTGCGCGCATCTCGCGCTCGAGCACCTCGACGTTGGTCCTGGGTGTGGCCGGTAACCAGGCCGCCGCGGCGTGCTCCAGCACCCCTCAGATGTAGCATCATCTGCGTTGGTCACAGTGCGCTGTTGCTACTCTTGCATCCCCCAGCAGCGGCTGGTTATTCTGCGGAGCTGAGCTCTGCGCGGGCGGACTCGCCGGCGCATGTTGCGATAGGGGTCCGAATGTCAGGGTCCGGTGCGCTCGGTTTTGTGAATCGAAGTTTCCCCTTTCTTAGTTTTTTTGTTGTTGCAATTATGTTTAATCTAGACTTACATATGACCAGACCGGCATTTGCGAACAGCGCACTTCCCTGACATTTACCAAATAAACATAGAAACTATGTACATGCTTTGCAACAAGTTATAAACCAATCACAACACCCAGTTTATCTAAAGACCTTGTTTCCTTCCTTCATAATGTTTTCCCTTCATAATTCCACGTTACACTACTGTTGATGCAAAATTAAACGATTTTTTTTCTCTCACGTGCTTGAAAGTCGTAACCATAAACTACCACCAGCTTTTCTGTAAAAAGTGGCCTCTTATTTTAACCCGCGCTCTGGTGGGCCTATGAGAACTTCGCCATGGTGGTGGGGGGGGGGGGGGGTCAAAATGTCCTCCCCAGTAACTCGAAAACTAAAGGGACTAGAAAGACTCAGAAAATAGCGTTGGAAAGCTCTCGACATGCACATTCGAAGTTACTTCAGGTGTTTTTTTTTTCCTCAGGTAAAAATTGATGTCACCAGAGGTCATCGAAGGTCAAATTTTCCAGTTTTCGGACATCGGCTTCAAACATTCCCAAATGTCTCGAAAACTATGATAGCTAGGATCAAACGGAAAAAGCAATAGCAAGACATTGCAATTTGCAATCTGTAATGTGTCCTCAAATTTGACCTCAGGTCAATATTGAAAGCTCCAGAGGTCATGAAAGGTCAAACAGTCTGATTTAGGGAAAACTGTTTTCCGCAAATAACTTTTTACTGCATAAAGATAGAGCAATACTGCGGCCACCATCGTGTTTATCTCATCAAGTGACCCAGGTAGGTCATGTTGCATATAGGGCGACGCGGCCTGACGAGCCAAACAGTGATGCCATCCACTAGCCTCTATATGTATTCTATCAATAGTTATTAGCAAAACATTGATGATGACCTCAGATGACCTCATATGACCTTGCAGGGGTCACTGAGCAGCAATTTCACATGGCTCATCAATAATGAGCTAAAATAACATTATTCTGAAATAATTGACCTGATACCATGCAGATTCGTTGAATAGTAAGCATTTGTATATTTTCCCATTCACTTATAATGGCGAGGTAAGAAATTTACCTGACCTTAGGTCACCGATATACCAAAAAAATAGAGATAAACGAGTTGGAGGTACTCGTGACCTCATGATATCCTGCAAGTTTCAAATATTTCCGACCAAAACTGTAGCTTTGGCACGATCAAAAACATTTTAGGAGGTAAGGTCACTTCAAGTAACCTAGTGACCTGACCTGACATGACCTGGGATAAAACTTTAACAAAGTGTGAGTAATTGATGCCCAAATAGCTGTGCAAAATTTGGCGGCGCTCCGCGCCGCCGTTTTCCTGCTATGATTGAAAAAACCGTCGGGGTGGGAGTCAAAATGCCCCCCCCCCCCCATCCCACCAGGGCGCGGGTTTAAACGGCAAAATAGAGTGCAATCCAAGTAGTCATGTTGTCTATGATGAACCTTCTGAATTTCGATAGTCGTCTAAAAAAAAACATTTAATGCGGCTGTTTTACAGCTGTTTTTGCAGCTGTTTGTCTTGTCTGTTTATATGTTATTGTATATGTTTATATATGTTTGTATATTTATATGTTCGTCAATATGTTTGTCTGTTTGTTACAGCTGTTTGTCTTACAGCTGTTTTTGCTTATATTTTGCTCAAAGAACAAACTCTCCGCGAGTGATCAACCATGCAAAGTTTTTGGGTCAAAACCCCCGAGCATGTTAACAAACTGTCCTGGACCTCTTTTGATGCAATGTTATTGAAAAAGCATACCTTTCGATGCGCAATTAAATGTTGTCTAACGCCACTTTATTTGGCGATCCTATATTTATTATTAAATTAACTGTACTCGAAAAACATCCGGGGGAATGAATCCCGCACCCCTCCCCCCCCCCCCCCCCCCACACACACACACACACATCCCAACAGTAATAGGGTTAAGCCATAGAACATTTAATATTTCTGTTTGTTTCAGAAACACGTTTCCCGGGCAATCCAAGAAGATCGTTCGGGCTGCCAAAAAGAAGGAGAGGAACTCAAACGTGTATGACAAGCTAAACTGCTGTCTCTTTTGTGGGAAGTTCATTCAGCAAAAAATCAGGCGTCACCTGTCGACCGTCCACCGATATGAGCCTCGCGTAGCTTCCATATCAAAGTCAGACAACCCAGATAAGGAGTTCTATAAAATCATGTGTGATGGGAATCACCAGCACAACAAGAAGGTGTTGTCTGGCGAACGTCTGGGGGAGTTGATCGTTCTGAAAAGGCCCCATGCCGACACTGACGAAGATGCCTTCGCACCTTGCCACGCATGTATGGGTTACGTGCTGAAAGGTGAACTGTGGCGCCATGCGAAACGATGCCCTGTGGTGGCAGAACCGCCTGCTAGCAACTCTCTGCTCCGCCAGCTGTCGGCAGCGGTTGCGGGTGATCGAGACCAGGTTTCGGAAGATGCGACCACACGTCTCTTTGACCAAATCCTCTCACGCATGAGGAATGACGAAATCAAGAATGTTGTCATCAACGACGGACTACTGAGATCCCTGGGATGCTATATGCTTACCAGCAATGGCAAAACAGGGAGTATGATGGCGGCTATCAAGCAAAGACTGCGAGCTCTGGCCAAGCTGGTGTTATGCGTGCAAAAGAACACGGGTCGTGATGTGACGCTCGAGGACATCCTCCAGCCGCGATACTTTGACAGTATAATCGCGTGTGTGCAGGAAGTATGCACATGGGAGCTGGGGGACTCAAACCAGCCTCCCAGTTTCAAAACGCCAACACTCGCCCTAAAACTGGGGCATGCCCTCAAGAAGGCTGCAGAAGTTGGTATTGGTCTGGCCGCCAGGGCAGAAGATGTTGACAGGAAAGGTAAACTGGAAGATTACATAAGTCTTCATGAGCGTGAGTGGGGCGATACAATTTCGCATGCTGCGCTGTCGACACTCGACGTGAGAAAGATGAATGAACCAGATGCGCTGCCCCTGACCGAAGACCTCGTCACCCTATCCAACACTCTCAGGGAACGGATCGCTGAGACGACAGAAAAACTACTCGGAGCCCACAACTGTCGTGAAGGAGTGAAACTGTTCAACCAGCTTGTGACGCTAACTTCAGCGGCAGTCACAATCTTCAACCAAAGGAGAGGCGGCGAGTCTGCACGCCTACTGCTGGGAACATACGTGAAGAGGCAGCGGGGTTCGGTCAGCCAAGACATCGTTGGGACTCTGTCGCCTTTGGAAAAAAAGCTTGCCGAAAAAATGGACTTAGTAGAAGTCCTGGGAAAACGGAAAAGGAGGGTGCTCATCATCCTGGCACCCTACATGCGTAATGCGATGGACGTGATCGTACAGGTGCGGCAACAGATGGAGCTTCGCGAGAACCCATTTCTCTTCGCCAAAGCAAAGGCCAAGTCATACGTCCCAGGATGGACCGCAATAACAAGTGCATGCAGTATCTGCACGTTGCAGAAGCCGGAGCTCATCACCAGCACCAAGAACTGCAAATATCTAGCCACGGTAACGCAGGTTCTTCAACTGGATTCGCAACAGCTGGAATGGGTGGCCAACCACCTTGGGCATTCACTGGATGTGCATCGGCAGCACTACCGCCTCCCCTCAGAACTCTTGCAACTGACGAAGGTCAGCCAGCTGCTGCTAGCTGCCGAGAGGGGTGCATCAACAGCTATAAGGACAAGACTCTAAACGACCTGAACGTCGAAGGTAAGTGACGATTATTTATTATATACTGTCTGCCATTCACCAGCCGGTTCTTAAGTGACTTGCTGGTCCTTTTCACTATCGGATTACTCACTCCTGCCGTCATAGACATGCATTAATGACACTATGTACTGATCAATTGTTCACGTTATTGATTTCCTGTGTGACGGTCAACAGCCATGTTTTGGGTTTTGTTTTATGTTATAAGGGGTTTGGATACCATAAATAATATAGAATAGTTATTGTACCATAGCAGAAAGATTAACATGCGCCGTCACCAGGGCCTTCCCAACAATGACCGTGGCAAAGGCTTTGACCACCGTTAACTAAATCATGTTACTGTTCAGATCAGAGTGATAACAGTAAGTAATAGCAACGACTCCTGTCCAAAGATATCCATAACTATTACTAATAGTTTTTCAACATTCTAACCACACGTTTCTGTCTATTTTTCAGACCTGATGCGCCACCTCGAGTAGGTTGCGGCTGCGGACGCCGCACCTCGCCGCGTTGTGGCTGCGGACGCCGCCGCACCTCGCCGCGTTGTGGCTGCAGGCGCCGCACCTCGCCGCGTTGTGGCTGCGGACGCCGCACCTCGCCGCGTTGTGGCTGCGGACGCCGCACCTCGCCGTGTTGTGGCTGCCGGCGCCGCACCTCGCCACGTTGTGGCTGCGGACGCCGCACCTCGCCGCGTTGTGACTGCAGGCGCCGCACCTCGCCGCGCTGAGCGTTTACAGAACAATACCAAATAAATCGTGTTTATATAAAACCTTGACCTGGGGGGAAAATACCAAAGCAAAAAGCATAGATGGAGTGTGGCTGGAGTGTGCAGCGTAGTGTGTGCAGCGTAGTGTGTGCAGCGTTGGAAAGTGTGCAGTGTAGTGGAGCTATAAATGGAATTGAGTAATCTTGGTTATCGACTAACGTCCTGGACTGCTGCCGTTCCTAGCCTGAAGTTTTAATGCCTTCTCACTTACAATATGTCTGTTTTCTCTCCTAAATGTTGCGCACGTGGGTTAGCCAAGTCTAGTTGTATAACATATGCCAGAAAGTCTGATTGCAATCGACACAGCCGCGGTTAGGTCCATCTCAAGTGGTACACTTTACCAATTGCAGGTGTTTTTTATCAGGCAGGACGGTGTGCCGGTTCATCGGCTACTAGGGCACATAAATGGTGCCACGATCATCTGAAACTTTTAGGCCCGGTTTACATCGCCACAGGTCAGGACAAGACAGGATAAGTATATATCTCTAAAATATCCGCCGCTTGCGCGGGACAAAATACGCATGCGAGGCATCTCCCCGTATACACGGCGACATGGAAAAAGGAAACTATGCAACCGTCTCGGACATATATTTACACTGAATTGGCCTGTCCTGTCTTGACCTGCAGTCGCGGTGCATTCCCTAAAGCTAGAGACCAAAACAGAGGTCTGGACAGTTACTCGGTATATACTTTAAAAATAGACATCCCCTTCAATTTGGCACACAATTGTCACAGGTAGCAGATGCCCCCCCCCCCTCGCTCCTTCAAGTCAGCATCTCCCTTTCGCATTACAATTTAAAAAGTATTATTCCCCTTTCTGCACACCTGTTCCGGCATCAATTACGCACCTCGTATAACAATTGTTGGCCCCAAGGTATCAAAGTTCAGGTCAGCAAGACAGTCACGTAACCCAACCTCCAATACAGTTCGCAGTCGTGCCACAACCACAGTTGTTAACGATTAACACGAAACCTTCACGATTACATAAGATGCCAACGTACATCATATCATAAAACTTTCATATATAATGGGTATCGGTGACCAGAGGTCGGGTCAATTTCGTGACCTTGAGTCATCATTGTACTTAATGGGGAAAATCGGATCCCTGGTGTTCAGCGGATTCCCATGAGATCAGTATAATTATGTCAGGATCATTCCTTGTATGCTATTCATGATGACCGAGTTTTTGTTTTTCAAAGGAAGGTCATTCGAGAATACACATGTAGTTGCAGGCAGTTTTTTGTCAGCACTCTTGATGAAGTGAAGATAAGACGTGCAAATGGTACCTACCAACATGTTTGTTACATCAGGCGCATCGGTCCTTATGCAACATGACCCATATTTACCTATTTGGATCACCACGTGACCTTGACCTGAGGTCAATTTAATTGACTTTTCAAGGTCACGTATGTGTTTCGACCCGTCTTGACGAGAGAAACATGCTGGAGAAAATTGGTGCTCTAACGTAAATAGTTCAAAAGATATTTGCAAAGAACGATTATCGCAACAACAAAAAATGTGTTTACCTTTGAGACCTTCGTAGCCTAAAACTTAGCTCATGTCTGACGACAACGCTGCACGCGATGGGAGAATTTCAATAGCTTTCGATTGCCAATTTCCGTGTCTTACTAGCTAGCATAGTTTTCCAGGTAATCCGGACGATACGAAGTGATTTTCCAGTTTCTCGAAATATGGGAACTTTTACTTTGGTGACATCAAGTGGTGACCTCAATATTGACCTGAGCTTAACCCTATTACTGTCGGGGGGGGGGGTCGATTCGCCCCCCCCCCCCCCCTCATGGTTTTCGCATACAGTTCATTCAATAATCAACCTAGGATCGCCAAACTTGGTGACTTCCGAATATTTCATTGCGCATCGAATGGTGTTGCTTTTTTTTAAGTAGCATTAGGGGGGGGGGTCCAAGACCGTTCTTAGGGGCTGTTCGGCCGTTTTTTCTCATCCAAAACCTTTGCATGGTTCTCGTGTGAGAGATGGTTTTTCGATGAAAATTTTAGAGAAAATACATATCGGTGGAGAATGGAATGTTCTTTCAAATGGCTATCTCGAACTTGCAAAAATGTTGATTAAAAAATTGGAGAAAAAAAAATGGTTATAACATTTTTGTTTTCAAAAGTTTCAAAGAAACGGAATTATGGGAGAAAGAACCGATTCAAAATTATTTGTCTCTGTATTAGGTACAAAGTACATGTTGAAAACTTCAAGTGGATATCCTAATAGTTAATAACCCGAGGTCAGGTCAAAGGAGTGACCTTCCTGTTATACATATATGGTGAATTAAAATTAATTATAAAACGCATTACATCAATCCAACTTTTTTTTAGTATGATCTCATCTTATGCCCTTTTCGATGACCCGGGTGCAATTTTTGGGCAGTGGCCTTTTGAAAGGTCATTCAAGGTCACCTCAGGTCACGAGCACGTTTGTGTCAATAACTCGTGACAGGATAACCACCATAGAGACTCGCAACCGTTGCCAAAGTGTTTGTCTGGTCGAGACGCATCTTTGTATATGCAACTTGTCCTACTCTGGTCACCTTGACCTTGAAGTTGGCACCGGGAAAAATTTGAACTTTACCAAAATTGGTCTAAATTGGTATGTGTCAAACCGCCTTGGTGAGAGTAACACGATGACGTCAAAATTGTTTGTCTCTGTATTAGGTAAAAAGTTATTGACGAAACAATTTTTGCTGAAAACCCGGTTTGTTGAAATTTGATGACCTCTGGAGGCTTGGAGCCAAAACTGTTGACCTGGGGTCAATTCTGATTACACTACACAGAAAGATAATTTAAAGGGCTTTTCAGTGCTTTTTCGAATTCCTCCTGGCTGTCATAGTTCCCGAGATAATGGCAAGGTTTCCTGAAAGTCATATTTTGGCGAATTTGACCATTGTTGGCGTCATTTGACCTTGCAGATATTGCCCTAAGGTCATGAAAAGTTTACCAAATGGAGTTCCCCATAGACTCTACCCACCCACCAATTTTTGTGACGTGACGTGATTAGTCTCTTATGGGAGACTATATCTGAGGGGGCGAATGAGCCCCCCCCCCCCCTCCCCTCCCCGACCGATTCCTGACTGTGGTATGCTGTCAGTAATAGGGTTAATAAATGGCTGATGTAGTTTCGTTTATCATTTTTGACGAGCTTTCGAATGATTGTTCCCGCTTTGCTCTACGTTGCCTAGAAGCCGTGATAGAAGGTGGATGTTTTTGTTTTTACAAAAGAGCACCCCAACCCCGGGACAGGCATGTTCGGCGTCGAGCACCGGGCGGCCCGGGAACATATCTTATGAACCAGTAGCAGGTCTATGTTGTGTTTCAACCAGTAAAAAACGGCCTTTCATGGACTAGTTTAAGTCACGCCCACTCGTCCATGATTCTACGAAAAAATCATGACAATGAATTAGGCTCCGCCCACTGTCCATGCAAATACGCTTTTGAGTTTTGTTTTTGTCCATGTGTGTAGGTGGAAATTTTGCAAACGTGATTTACACGCGATTACATCCAGGTGGATTGTGAGGAGGCAGGAGGTTCGCCTATCGTCACATGAAGAGGGCATCATCGAAACTTCAAAGGTGTGGGTGTGGTGCAGGCAAACGTGGACGTCCTTGAAAACACGGATTTTACCCTCGTCCATGTATATACGAATTTCCAGAGTGGGTGCACTGGCGAGGGTTAAATCACTTAATATTTAAAAAATGTGTATCCCGTACATCGTACGGGGCAGACAGAAGCACGCTGTTGTTATTATACCGCACGCTTATTCGGTCCCAGCTAGATTACGCATGCTTGATTTATGATAGTGCCAGCGAAACTCGCAAAATGGCCCTCGACACCATCCATCATGCAGCGATTCGTATTGCTACCGGGGCCTTTCGCACGTCGCCAATAGACAGCCTGCTTGCAGAGGTACATGAGTCTCCTCTATCTTTACGAAGACAGCGACTTGGAGTGCGGTACGCTGCAAAACTTCGACAATTTCCTACGCACCCTGCATATGAGTGTATTTTCGCGTGAGGCCCTTTCAGTTTACAGCCATGGATCCAGAGGGCGGTCGAGTGCTGGCGGTGGAGTGCTTTTTGTCTGAGAGTGAAACAGTTATTTTCTGACAATGATGTGCAGCTGCGTAATAGCATGCGTGTTGGGCAGTTGCAGACCCCACCGTGGCAATTGAGAACTCCCACGATCGATATCTTACTTTCGCAGAGTAAGACATTTGACTTACCGAGTGAGGTGTTTCGAGCGATGGCGATGGAGTACATCGCGTCATACGAGGGTCATATTCGCACCTATACAGACGGTTCTAAGGGTTCTAAGACAGACCAAGGAGTAGGCTGTGCTTTTGTGAGTGGTGACGATACAAGGTGCCACTTTGCCAAAACAAGCGTCCGTGTTTACATCCGAGCTTATAGGCCTGGTGAAAGCGCTCTGTCTTATGGAAGTAGGTAATGACTCTTTATACCTTATTTTAACGGACTCTGAGCAGCCTTTTGGCACTCAGAACCTTTTATCCCACTCAGAACATCGTACAGGATATTTCAAGGCTTATCACCGAATTGCATCAGGCAGGTAAACAGGTCACTCTTTGTTGGATCCCCAGTCACGTGGGAATACATGGGAATGAGCTGGCGGACGCTGCTGCAAAGCGTGCTGCTCAGGTGCGGTGTACGCGACGTCTGCCCCTTCCAGCGAGAGTTTTCTTACCAGCCATTTCTGCATCTCTACAAGGCAATGGCAACAAGTGTGGGATAGAGCAGGTAGAAATAAGCTGCGGGAAATAATGCCCAGGCTGGGCGTCTGGCACTCCAGTTCCTGCAAATTTAGGAGGGAGAAAGTTATTCTTTGTAGGCTACGCATCGGGCACATCTATGCAACTCACGGCTATCTAGTGTGTAATGACAGCAGCCAATCTGTCCTTGCTGTGGGTCGATACTCTCCTTAAACATATGCTGATTGTATGTCTGCTCCTCGCTGCTGAACGATCGCGCTTCTTCGTCCAGACTTCTTCTCCAATAACTTTGTGTCAGCTTTTAGGGGACGATTCAGCAGCTATTCAGACATATCGATTGTTTGCCTTCATCTCAGCCACCGGAATACCTATAGTGGATACATCATAGTGACAAGATGAACTCGTTATGGGCGCCAAGTGACCATAAGTAGTCGGTGCGCCCAAAAAAAAACAATCATCATGATCATCATCACAGTGGTTGGATGATGTACTCACACAGTGGTTGGATGATGTACTCAGTGGTTGGATGATGTACTCACAGTGGTTGGATGATGTACTCACAGTGGTTGGATGATGTACTCACAGTGGTTGGATGGTGTACTCACAGTGGTTGGATGATGTACTCACAGTGGTTGGATGGTGTACTCAGTGTTTTTTTTTTAAATAATATATTTCGGAAAACTCAATAAAAAGACATCAAACATACACACATGAACACGAACATTGCATCATCAGTATCTGTGCGGCCCGCCTGGCCAAGCCGGAACGGTGCCCGCGACGTTGACAAAACCGTCCCGGCTCCGGGGAGGTCTGGGGGTTACCGCCCCGGCCGGGGAGAGCTGTGGGGTACCTCCCCGGCGCTCCAAACAGGCCGCAGCCCCCGCCCGACACTGCCTCGCTGTATGATGTACTCACAGTGGCTGGATGATGTACTCACAGTGGTTGGATGACGTACTCACAGTGGTTGGATGATGTACTCACAGTTGTTGGATGATGTACTCACAGTGGTTGGATGATGTACTCACAGTGGTTGGATGATGTACTCACAGTGGTTGGATGATGTATTCACAGTGGTTGGATGATGTACTCACAGTGGTTGGATGATGTACTCACAGTGGTTGAATGATGTACTCACAGTGGTTGGATGATGTACTCACAGTGGTTGGATGATGTACTCACAGTGGTTGGATGATGTACTCACAATGGTTGGATGGTGTACTCACAGTGGTTGGATGATGTACTCACAGTGGTTGGATGATGTACTCACAGTGGTTGGATGATGTATTCACAGTGGTTGGATGATGTACTCACAGTGGTTGGATGATGTACTCACAGTGGTTGGATGATGTACTCACAGTGGTTGGGTGGTGTACTCACAGTGGTTGGATGATGTGCTCACAGTGGTTGGATGATGTACTCACAGTTGTTAAAAGATGTACTCATAGTGGTTGGATGATGTACTCACAGTGGTTGGATGATGTACTCACAGTGGTTGGATGATGTACTCACAGTGGTTGGCTGATGTACTCACAGTGGTTGGATGATGTACTCACAGTACACAGTGGGGCCTTTTGCCGATTAGCCGGAAATAATTCATGACGGCCACGCCGTCAACCGCAGTGCAACCAGCTGAGGCATACCAGCTGAACTAGCTGCGGCGCACATTTTGGGCACATTTTGACAGCAAAAACAGTTTAAGGTCAGGTCACGGAGTAATGACGTCGTAATCCAGATATGCACGGTAGTCTGAGCGCCGTAAGGTGCTTTCGCGCTGCAGCCGTTTAATTTGCGTCAGTTTGGACTCAGGATGGTCATGATGGTCAGATTCGGCTGTTGATAGCCAGTCATGAGAATCATCAGGTCACCGGCCAATGTCATGTCAGGTCACTGAGGAGCCATTTGATGTTGCTTAACGTTTTGCTTTGTTCGTCGATTTGTATGGTCCTGACGTGCCGTAATTAACATATGAGGCAACACAAACACATTCGAAGACATTGCGATTGTCATCAGAAGACGGCCCTTGCAAATTTCCAGATTTTTTATTTCCAATTTTCCAAATTTCATAATTTCACATTTCCAGCAAATTAGCTGTAGCAATCAAAGGGCGAGTAGGGGCGCGGTTTCCGGGTTGGGACAACATCATAACATTCTGGCGACTACGCTGGTATGTGTCTCGAAGCGTCACCGGCCGTCAGTGGCGCACGCAGGATTCCATTTCGGGGGGGGGGGGGGGGTCAGGGTCAGAGCCCTAAAAGCGGGCCCCCTTGTGAGCGGGCCCCCACCCGTTTTTAGAAAACTTCGCGGATTTCGGTCACTTGTTTTTGAGCGGGCCCCTTACAGCATGGGACCTGAGACATTATAATTTTCTTGTCAATGTTGTGTAAGGTGACTGCGTGTGCTACTGATGTGCGAATTTTAGGTGCGTGTGCTACTGATGTGCGGTACAACTGTCGAGAGTAAATTTGACGAAATGAGGTAAATGACAACAACAAAAATTATATTTTACAGGTTAGGCAGTCCGATCCCCGGTAGTTATGTCATCATCATCATCGTTGGGGTTTTAGAGCGCCGCGACTACGTCATTCGCGCCCACCATCATGCTGCCAAAAGTTGTCATAAACCATTTCCTGAAGCAACAATGGATAATGTCAAAATTACGTATCAATATCAAATACGCCCGCATCAAGAATTTGCAAGGATCGGGCCCTGTTGTGACCGGGCCTTCGTTTTGACCGGGCCCTATATCACGTCTTTCCCAGCACCGGGCCCCTGCCTCGATCGGGCCTGACCAAGACCGGCCCCTACCAGAAACGGGCCCGCATCAAGAATATGCAAGGACCGGGCCCTGTTGTGACCAGGCCCATATCACGCCTTTGTCAGCACCGGGCCCCTGCCTCGATCGGGCCTGACCAAGACCGGGCCCCTACCAAAAACGGGCCCGTGTCAAGAATATGCGAGGACCGGGCCCTGTTATGACTGGGCCCTCGTCCTGACCGGGCCCCATGCCGCGCCTTTGCCAGCACCGGGACCCTGCCTCGATCGGAACTGACCAAGACCTGGCCCCTTCCAGAAACGGGGCCCGTATCAATAATATGCAATGGCCGGGCCCTGTTGTGACCGGGCCCTCGTTCTGACCGGGCCATATCACGCCTTTACCAGCACCGGGCCCCTGCCTCGATCGGGCCTGACCAAGACCGGGCCCCTACCAGAAACGGGCCCGTGTCAAGAATATGCGAGGATCGGGCCCTGTTGTGACCGGGCCCCATCATCCCATGCCACGCCTTTGCCAGCACCGGGCCCCTACCTCGATCGGGTCTGACCAAGACCGGGCCCCTGCCAGAAACGGGCCCCTCAGAAATACGGGCCCCTCAGAAATTTCGGGGGGGGGGTCAGCTGACCCCTTTGACCCCCCCCCCCCCCTGCGTGCGCCACTGCTGGCCGTCATACTTTATAAAAACGTACATATGTTACACATGCTAGGGTTGATCCTCATTTTAAGGCAGAGCTCAATGTATGCAAGACTCAGGGGATTTTGCTTGGTTCGTCAAGTTTTGCAATGAAATTAAATAAAATGAAAAGTGAAATATAAAACGGTTTGTTCATATTAGTCGAGGAAAATTAACGTACAACCAGCCAAATGTGCATGTATTTCCCCTGAAACGGGTGATCTGGCGCTTCCGTCCGCAATCTTCAGCCTCGGTCGCGGTTTTCATATTCTAGCAAAGGTTAACAGGGAAAACCAATGCCAGGTTCGCAAAATTCAGAGAATTTCTGTTCCGGGCAGTGCAGTTTGAAGGAAAATGGGAACCTTCATTTAGTTTAATCCCACAGGCTGCAGGGCGAAAGGCTGCAGTGCAGTGGTTGGATGATGTACTCTGTCGTGATATTTGATTTTAGGCATTCGTGCCAAATGTATGAAGAGCGCTGTTGGTCGTGTAAAATGATTATGACGATTCATGCATAATAGGTACATGCAAGCGAAGCTCTAGTATAATCCGTGCATAAAGGCGAAGCTCTAGCATAATCGGTGTATAAATGCGAAACTCTAGCATAATCCGTGCATAAAGGCAAAGCTCCAGCATAATCCGTACATAAAGGCAAAGCTCTGGCATAATCCGTGCTTAAAGGCGAAGCTCTAGCATAATCCGTACATAAAGGCGAAGCTCTAGCATAAACCGTACATATAGGCGAAGCTCTAGCTTAATCGGTACATAAAGGCGAAGCTGTAGCATAATCCGTACACAAAGGCGAAGCTCTAGCATAATCGGTGCATAAAGGCGTAGCTCTAGCATAATCCGTACATAAAGGCGAAGCTTTAGCATAATCCGTACATAAAGTCGAAGCTCTAGCACAATCTGTGCATAAAGGCGAAGCTCTAGCATAATCCGTACATAAAGGCGAAGCTCTAGCATAATCGGTTCATAAAGGCGAAGCTCTAGCATAATCCGTGCATAAAGGCGAAGCTCTAGCATAATCCGTGCATAAAGGCGTAGCTCTAGCATAATCCGTGCATGAAGGCGAAGCTCTACCATAATCCGTACATAAAGGCGAAGATCTAGCATAATCCGTACATAAAGGCGAATCTCTAGCATAATCCGTACATAAAGGCGAAGCTCTATCATAATCTGTGCATGAAGGCGAAGCTGTAGCATAATCCGTACATACAGGCGAAGCTCTAGCATAATCCGTGCATAAAGACGAAGCTCTAGCATAATCCGTGCATAAAGGCGAAGCTTTAGCATAATCCGTGCATACAGGCGAAGCTCCAGTGTCGTAATTTTGAGTCGCCGGGTAGTGGGTGGCATAAATTGAACTTCCTTGGTTATTAGCGAGGCATGGAGTGTACTGTCCGCTGCGTGGAGTGTGGACGGCTTTTATATTGGAGTTAAATGGTGCGACGACTCGCGTGGTCATTTGACGCCCATCTGTGCTGACGGTAGCCATGTCGTCCGTGTTGCCGGCAGAGCTCTCACGGCAAGCAGGACGCGTCCAAGTGGGACGCTCAGCCGGGCGGCCCGACGCCGCCGGCCCAGCGTACCGCGTCAGCACCCTGGACCGCCGTGGGCGACACTCCTCGTGGCAGGGGCACACCAATGCTGCCCAAACCGACATCCGGTCAGTACTGCTCAGTGTGTTGTCCAGCCAGCTGTGGTCCTGCTGCTGACATCCGGTCAGTACTGCTCAGTGTCTTGTCCAGCCAGCTGTGGTCCTGCTCCTGACATTCGGTCAGTACTGCTCAGTGTGTTGTCCAGCCAGCTGTGGTCCTGCTCCTGACATCCGGTCAGTACTGCTCAATGTGTTGTCCAGCCAGCTGTGGTCCTGCTCCTGACATCCGGTCAGTACTGCTCAGTGTGTTGTCCAGCCAGCTGTGGTCCTGCTCCTGACATCCGGTCAGTACTGCTCAGTTTGTGGTCCAGCCAGCTGTGGTCCTGCTGCTGACATCTTTTTTTTTCTTTTTTTCTTCCAACCGCCACCCATTAATAGGTGACCAGGAGTGCCCCGCCCTCGATCCCAACGACGCACGACACCTTAAGTTAACACCAGATAACAAAAGAGAAAATGTCGCGGCACTCCCAGCTAAGAAATGGAAACAAACATAAAAAAGCATATGAAGAGAGGTAGTTTGGGTGTTAGATGTGGTGATATAAAAGAAGACGAAAAGTAGTCATTGTTGAAAACAGCAAATGACTGCCCCCCCCCCCCCCCCTCCCACTACGTCCCAGGATATCATCCTCACTCATCCTCATCCAGGGCAGGATGAGGATGGATTATTTCACTGTGTTAGTAAAGGGGATATCAGTCATACAGGGCGGAGGACAAAGTCTGGTCAATTTGAAGCGTTTCTTGCTGGTGCCTCATGGACCCCACTCAACTAAGCATAGCTTGTTGCCGAGTAGGGACCACGAAGTCAGCGCCATTGAATGGGTGAAAGCCAGCGCCATTGAATGGGTGGCCCTTCCTATGACCTACTTATGAGACTCATGAAAAGCAAACACATTTAACTAACTTGTTGGACTATATATGTATATATGCATGATACCATCAACTATGCATGCACATGCATATGCATACATATGTGATACTTTTTTCTCACAATCTCACACATACATATACATACATGCACATACATGCACATACATGCACATACATGCACATACATGCACATACACATACACACACATACACATATACACACACATATACACATATGCATGTCATGGACATACACACAGCAGCAACTGAGCAACACAATGTTACCCATAACAACCAGATACAATAACCATTTAATTACAACCCATTACTCATAACAACATTGTGTTACTAATATTGTGAAATGAAGTGATTTTTTATTATTTTTTTCATCACATACTTGGATTGTGGTACCTCGTTAGGGCTAATGCTTCTACATATAATAGCATTCCATAGTTTGGGACCGAGGCATGTTATGGTGAAAAGTCTATAATTCTTTGTTGAAAAAATACTTTGAAAATGTTTGGTTTGTCTTGTAGAGTGACAAATTTCAATATGTATATTGAACATATTTTGTATTGGGTGAGGTAACTGGTTGCATACATGCTTATGCATTATGAGCATCATTTGTAGTTTGCCAATATCTTGAACTTTTAGACAATTATATTTTTTGAAAACATGATTGGCACTTTGAGGAGGATAAATGCCTTCTATGATTCGCATTGCTCTCTTTTGCAGAATTAATAGTTTTTTAGTATGATGAACATATCCTGTCCCCCAAATAAGGCAGCAATAATTGATATCAGGAAGTATGAGTGCATTATATAGCTGCAAGAGCTGTCTTGTATCTACAAAGTATTTTACTCTACACATCATGCCCACATTTCGGCTGACTATTTGTGATGTTGTTTATGTGAGAAGTAAATTTCAAATCATCCGGTCTACTGCTCAGTGTGTTGTCCAGCCAGCTGTGGTGCTGCTCCCGACATCCGGTCAGTACTGCTCAGTGTGTTGTCCAGCCAGCTGTGGTCCTGCTGCTGACATCCGGTCAGTACTGCTCAGTGTGTTGTCCAGCCAGCTGTGGTCCTGCTGCTGACATCCGGTCAGTACTGCTCAGTGTGTTGTCCAGCCAGCTGTGGTCCTGCTCCTGACATCCGGTCAGTACTGCTCAGTGTGTTGTCCAGCCAGCTGTGGTCCTGCTCCTGACATCCGGTCAGTACTGCTCAGTGTGTTGTCCAGCCAGCTGTAGTCCTGCTCCTGACATCCGGTCAGTACTGTTCAGTGTGTTGTTCAGCCAGCTGTGGTCCTGCTCCTGACATCCGGTCAGTACTGCTCAGTGTGTTGTCCAGCCAGCTGTGATCCTGCTCCTGCCATCCGGGCAGTACTGCTCAGTGTGTTGTCCAGCCAGCTGTGGTCCTGTTGCTGACATCCGGTCAGTACTGCTCAGTGTGTTGTCCAGCCAGCTGTGGTCCTGCTCCTGACATCCGGTCAGTACTGCTCAGTGTGTTGTCCAGCCAGCTGTGGTCCTGCTCCTGACATCCGGTCAGTACTGCTCAGTGTGTTGTCCAGCCAGCTGTGGTCCTGCTGCCGACATCCGGTCAGTACTGCTCAGTGTGTTGTCCAGCCAGCTGTGGTCCTGTTGCTGACATCCGGTCAGTACTGCTCAGTGTGTTGTTCAGCCAGCTGTGGTCCTGCTCCTGACATCCGGTCAGTACTGCTCAGTGTGTTCTCCAGCCAGCTGTGGTCCTGCTCCCGACATCCGGTCAGTACTGCTCAGTGTGTTGTCCAGCCAGCTGTGGTCCTGCTCCTGACATCCGGCCAGTACTGCTCAGTGTATTGTCCAGCCAGCTGTGGTCCTGCTCCTGACATCCGATCAGTACTGCTCAGTGTGGTGTCCAGCCAGCTGTGGTCCTGCTCCTGACATCCGGTCAGTACTGCTCAGTGTGTTGTCCAGCCAGCTGTGGTCCTGCTCCTGACATCCGGTCAGTACTGCTCAGTGTGTTGTCCAGCCAGCTGTGCTCCTGCTGCCGACATCCGGTCAGTACTGCTCAGTATGTTGTCCAGCCAGCTGTGGTCCTGCTGCTGACATCCGGCCAGTACTGCTCAGTGTGTTGTCCAGCCAGCTGTGGTCCTGCTACTGACATCCGGTCAGTACTGCTCAGTGTGTTGTCCAGCCAGCTGTGGTCCTG
>JAXIVJ010000618.1:82500-100388 GCA_036785665.1 Chirona hameri
GTCGCAAAATGTAGGTCACGAGGTCACGTGACAATAATGAAAAGAAAAAAAATCGAGATTGCCCAATTGTTCTTTGACTAATCTCGATCCAAATAAAAAAGTTGTCAAAATCGCTAATTTAGTCTTTGAGGTCGTCAAATTAGGCCTGAACAGTGAACTTGGGAAATTTTCAGAATTATTGAATTATTAAATTAATATTACAGAATTATTACATACATACATAATATTACAGAATATTACAGAAATTAATACAGAATTATTAAATTATTATCTTGGATTTAAAAAAATTGGAATTTTTTGGTCACCATCAATTTCCCCACCCCAGTGCACAACTTTTCAAGAAAATACAAAATGGTCGGACGGCAAATTTTTAGAGAAAAAATGGTTATACTGTGTGGAACCAAAAGTAGTTTGTACAGGTCGAACCCCACTTTGTTTTATTTTGTATACGTATGGACATCAATGAAGTGAAATCGTCATCAGACGAAAATGTTAATTTCAGTTTTCAACAGGTCAAGGTCACGGCGAAAAAAGTAGGTCACGAGGTCACGTGAAAAATCGAAAATCCGTGATTGCCAAATTGTTCTTCTACTATTCCTGATCCAAACAAAACAAAATCAAAATCGTTTTTTTATTCTGGAGTTATTTGTCGTCAGAATTAGGTCTGCAGTGCACACTGCACCAGTGATGGCATACCCTACGCTACGGAATTACGCTACGGAATTACGCTACGGAATTACGCTACGTTACGTATGGTTTTTAGGCCAAAACTACGCTACCGAATTACGCTACGTTATATTTTGCTACGTTACCGATTACGCTATTTTTCGTTAAACGTAACTTACAGTATATCGTACTACGATACAAAAGATACCAGAAAAATCAACAGTATGTAACGGTTATTTTTTCCGTTCATTCACATTTCTAACTTTCCTATCAACCAGCCGTCGTGCATTTATTTCGTGACAGACAGTTGCGAAGATATTCGTAATAGCACAAAGCATCATCATTATTGAACATAATTGGTACAACGGCCATGGTTAACATGGATTGTTAGCACCAGCATTCTGAAAGACTGTTACTGGTGCATGACACTTAACACGACATTGACAGGCGGGTCAATATTGTCCTCCTGACTGTGATAGCCTGCGGCTGGTGGCAGCGGTCGCACTTATCGCACCCGCACAGGTCAGGTGACGCCAGAAGGCACATGTCGCCTTGTTGCCAAATTCTGCTTAACGCGGAGCCTGACCTCGAAAATGTGTTCACTCAAACGATTCGGACCTATTTTATAACACAAAGTATTTCAAAGTGAGACAAAGGTCGAGAACTTCTTTTATGATACGGCAAATTTAGTGACGTCACAATCTACGAGTTTAATGACAACTAAGTTCCAATAACGTAAAATAAGCCGTGAGAGCAGGCATTATACAAACTTAAAGAATACCACACCGCTCAAAAATATCACACCGCTTTGGCTGCACAACATTTCTTGGATTTCCAAAACGTCTGTGGCAAACAGTATCCACGTCTCGACTGAAGAGATGATTTGCCCATCTTCGGCTGAGACGCCAGTCAACAGCGAGTTGCATTAATCAATAACATATGGCGCGTTAATTGCAGGTAAACAGGGAAACGGTAATCTAACCACCGATCCATAAGACATTATAATTTAGCAATAAAGTTACCCTCAGCTATATAGGATACCAATTAGATACCCATTACCATCAGCAACACATGGTATGCAGGGCAGCGCCATGGATGTGTCGGGGGAGGCACAAACCAAAGGCAAGGGGCCCCATTGAGAGAACAAAAATATTTCCCTGCTATTTTCGTGGGTGCTTCGTCAAAAAACTTCCCGACCGCCTTTCTAGAGGCTTTCTAGGAATAAGTTGTGGTTTTAAAAGTCTCATCTGAAGTATCCCATGAACAGCTTTCCCGGTTACTGTCGTAGGGGCCTATGTGGAGTCCATATCGGTTGTCTTCTTAGGGGCATCTTAGGAGCTTGTCTCGGCTGTCTTTTCGCGGCCTTCTTGGTGCTTGTGTCATCTCTCTAGGGGATAATTAGAGCTTGTGTGGTTTATTTTTAGGGTCTTCTTGGAGTTTGCCTCAATTATATTTTTAATGGAACTACTTGGAACTAGTCACGCTTATTTTTTTAGGTGCCTCCTCCAACATCTACTGGTTGTTATTTCAAGGAGCGACTTGAAACTCATTCCAATTGTCGATTTATTTAGGAACTACTGAGTACTTATGTATATTTGCGAGCCTCCCTTGGTTTTTATAGAGTCTCCTTAAGTCCGGCGCGCAATATTTGCCCACCCCCTGCCCCTCCCCGCTGTGGCGCCACCCATGGTCCTGTGCTATACGAAATATCTTGCGTAGCAGTTACGTTATTGGAATATTTTTCGGTAGTACACTACAAAGTACTTCAATTACGCTACGGAACGATTTCTTGAGCTACGTGTTATCAAAAACCATACCGTAGCGTAACGTAGGCCATCACTGCACTGCGCAGTGAACTTTGGAAAATACGAAAGGCCGTATTTTTGAAAATATTTTTGGGTGATTTTTTTGGTCACCACCAATTAATTTTCCGCCCTTGAAACCTCCCAATGCACAACTTTTCAAGAAAATTAAAAATATTCAGACGGCACCCACCGGTTGTCTTACTGTGGATTGTGGAATACCCCTCCAGAGGTCATCAAAGGTAAACATTTTTTTTTGTGGCAAAACTGTTTTTGTGCAAATAACTGTTTGCCTAATAAGGATAAGGCGATACATTTGACGCCATCGTGTCTGTCTCGTCACGGCGTTTCGAATCATATTCGTGTTGACCAGGTTAGGTCACCTTACAAATTTGACCTCTGTTCAACGTCAAGTGGTGACGACCCAACAAAACACAACATTCTGAGGATACGCATGTTATCAGCCCAATTCCTTGTGGATCATGTTATCATGGGAAATTATTGATGATCCAGCAGCAATTTGTGTTCAGTGACCCCTACAGGGTTAGCCCATGGTATCCGAGGTCACCAACACTTATGTGTCAATAACTCTCGACAGAATAAAGATAGAGAAGTGAAACCGGCACCAATGTGTTTGTTTCGTCGAGACACGTCTCCCAAAATGCAACATGACCAAAATGTAGGTGTATCAATAAAATGAAATGCATATAATATTGCATTTTGGGAGATGTGTCTCGACGAGACAAACACATTGGTGCCGGTTTCACTTCTCTATCTTTATTCTGTAGAGAGTTATCGACACAAAAGTGTTGGTGACCTCAGATACCATGGGCTAACCCTGTAGGGGTCACTGAACAAAAAAATGCGCCTGGATCATGAATAATTCCCTATTATAACATGATCCAGAAGGAATTAGACTGATAACATGCGTATACTCGGAATAGGAAGCATTTTAATATTTCCCCATTGACTTATAATGGAGAGGTCACGAAATTGACCCGACCTTAGGTCACTGATATACAAAATCCGAAGTATTCGAATTGTAGGTACAGGGGCCCGTAGTTGCTTTGCTATGGTACACACCAAGGTCCTGCTGATTTCAGTCTATCGCGTACCTGGCAGCGAATTAGAGAATATTTAAAGATGCATTTGAAGTGTATCACTGATCGCTTCAAACTGATATATACATGTCATGTTTTGTCTTATTAGGGGACTTAATCAAAACAAAACTCTGTTTTTGTTACTTGTCGTCGAGGGGTAACTTGTCCTGGTCTTGGTATCGCCCCTGCCACCTACTACCCTCATTCTGACGTTTAACCCGCGCTTGACCGGGGTCTCAGCAGAACACCATTGGCCAGGGGAGGCAGGCAGGCAGGCAGGCAGGAAGGGAGGGATTTTAGTTTATGGACCATACTTTCCATCCATATTTGGGAGCCATAAGTCAGTCAAAAAAGGTGATATTCATTTGAAATGTGTTTTGTATATTGTTTGAACACCATTATTTCCCATATATTCCGTTTTTTATATTTGTTTTTAAAAAAAATGGGGACAAATACCAAAGATTTAAAACTTACGTGATAGTAGTTTGATAGAACATTCAATGTCCTATATTTGCGTTCTTTGGTTCTAGTTTTAGGGGGAGGGGGGTAACTTTTACCCCCCTCGTATCTTCCCAACCAATGACATCAGCGAGACGTGCAAGGTGGCGATCGAAAGCTCTCAGTGATAAGAATCTAATGCATACCCGAAATTCTTAAAATAAGGTCACATGTCAGGTCACGGTCAGGTCAATTGTCAAAATTGAGTTTTGGGTGTTTTTGGGTCATATTTCCATCCAAAGCCTTCGATTGCGACTATTATCTCACAGTGCTCCCACATGTATAGTGCATCTCCCGTATAAATATAAGTGAAATTGTAATGAAGGTCAGGTCACACAAAGTCACAGGTCTACGAAATCCATGCGACATATATTGTATGGGTTATTTTAGACGTAGAATTCGATAGTAGCAGCCATTTTCACAACCTGACCCCATAGAATGGCCCTCAGGTCAAGGTCATGTCACAATAAGGACTAAATTTGAAATGGATAAAAATGGCATGTTTCTAGACTAGCTTTGTCTCAGAAATACGGTTTATACTAATATAGCTAGTACCATTTGTTTAATGTGCCGGAAACTTTGGCGCTGCCCGTTATTCGTCCTTTACGCCCTTTCATCTTTGCATATATAAACCTGAATTACACCGTTTTTCTTTTTCAGTTCCGCCGTCCACTGAGAGTGATTCGAGATGCTCCATCCCACCCAGCCACCCGCGAACACCAAGCTTCATGCAGGTGGTAACACATGTACCTCGACATAGACAGCAGCGTCAGTGTACCGGGCCAAGTCGGCCGCGTGAAAGTTCCTCCGTGGAGGACGAGGAAACAGAAAAAAACCATGAACAATCCAACTCGGGTGAGTAAATTGAATGATCCTGTGAGTGGACATCCCACTTCCATCGGGTTAATGTTAGGAGGGAGACCGAGCGATTGTTAGTTGCCTTCATGGAATAACCTATCGATGAAAATTCAAAGAAACTGAACTAAATGTAAGACACAGTTACACGGCTATAACTTCATTTTACAAATTTAACCATCGCCCTGGTGAGGTTGGCACTGAACTTCTTTCGTAATAACTGAGTATGTCGTTCCTCAGACAAATATTTGTTTTTCTCCACAGATGACCCGGACTATGCTGCCGTCGAGAGCGAGGACCTGAATGACTCCGATGACCCTGAGCAAAATTGTGAAAAGTCGCAAACCAATGGCAGCCTTCTACGCGACGCTGATGGCCCCGAGGCAGGTGGTGAAAGATCGCGAACCAATGCCGGCCTTCCCTGTGAAGGCAGGGATATAAATGAGAGGGGTCCACCTGCAGCGGAGAACACCGTTGTGGAAGTTCTGCACTCTGAGAAGACCCGCAAGAAGAACATGTGCCCATATTGTATGAAGCCTCAGACGAAATTTTATAGACACCTCGTGCGGAAACATAAGAAGGAAAAAGACGTCTTGAAAGCCAGTTCCCTTCCACTCGGAAAGGTGAGACGCGCATACCTCGAGAAGTTGATTAACAAAGGAAACTACTGTCACAACGCTAAGGTCGCAAGG
The DNA here is from genome assembly GCA_036785665.1 of Chirona hameri. NCBI lineage: Eukaryota > Metazoa > Arthropoda > Thecostraca > Balanomorpha > Balanidae > Chirona > Chirona hameri. The sequence goes on from JAXIVJ010000618.1 coordinate 88,114, forward strand.
AGAGGTACTGGCTCTCTCATCCCGGCCAGGCGTCCACCCAAGGGTGACAAGGTGACGAAGAAGGATATGCTGCCATGCAGTAAATGTCTCGGGCTCTACTCGCGGAAAAACTTGTATCGACACAAGTGTAACATCGATAACAGACCAGGAACTAGAGTTCAGATCGAGGGCAGAGCGTTGATGCCAGGGACACGAGGAGAGGGAGTGCAGCTCCTGCTGTCAAAAATGCTGAACGATGAGGTGGGAGAGGCTGTTAGAAATGATGGTATGATACTGAGGCTCGGAGAGAGGCTCTGGACGCACATGGGCCACCAGCCTCACCAACACGCCTACATGCGAAACAAACTCAGAGAGTTGGGACGACTTGTGATGGAACTTCGCAAGGCCGATCCAACTGCAAACCTCTTGGATTATATCAACCTCGCTTGCTTCAACAAGGTAGCGCAGGCGACACGAACTCTCACAGGGTTTAGGGACGGCACCTTCGAAACGCCATCATTGGCATTGAAAATCGGCTACTCGCTCTGTGAGTGTGCGGGCATTGTAAAGTCGGAGGCGATTATCGCTGAGGATGACGAGGGGGTGAAAAGGGCAGAACGGTTCATGATGCTCTACGAACGAGAGTGGAGGGTTATGGTGTCATCCTGCGCTCTCGGGTCTCTTGATGAACGAAGGTGGAACACACCTGACAAACTGCCCGTACAAGGAGACGTCGAACGTATGACGAAAGCCATTGAAGAAGAGCTCGCTGAAGCGCTAGCTGACTTGAAAGAAGCGCCCTCACCGCAGAAGTACATGAGGTTGTCCCAGGTGACTCTCGCCAATGTTACACCACACGCCAATGGCGACAACAAAGATGAGTGGACTGAAGGCGTCCGCGATGCAGAAGACGACGTCCATGAGTCCCCGACGGCCATGACCCAACAACGAGAGGAAGGTTGCCCTGAAAAGGAAAGGGAAAGGAAAAGCAAGAAGGCGATAGAAAGTGGGAAAGATGCTGAAGGATGGCATGCAAGGGAAAATCATCGTAGAAGTAAGAGTGCGGAAGGACGTGAAACTTCTGATATAGAAGATGAACCGCCAGCAAAGAAAAGGCAGCGTAGGCGCAAGAGTTCGCCAGAAAGTGAATCTGAGTACGTTGAAGACGAAGAGCCAAGAATGAAAAGGCGCATGAAGAGCAAGAGAAAACTAGTGTCCGGGGAAAAAACGAACAGAACGACATGGACGAAAGAGGAGAAGGATGCCGTCTCTCGGGGAATGAATGAGTATATAACGCGTTTGAAATGTCCCCCAAAATGGAAGTGCCTTGAAGTGCAAAGAAATGAACCTCACTTGGCCAACAGATCTTGGCAGTACATCAAGTATTGCACTTACAACATCATAGTTTCGATGAAGCGCAGTTTGATGTCATCTCGTTGACCGGCTTCTCATCGGGCACATGGAAGCAACACTTTTATTGTGTTTTGTAAGTGCATTCGCTTCCCTGTGTCGTGGGTTGGGTTACGTTAGATGTTCTATGTTCGACATGTTGGGTTCGATGGTCACGGAAGCACCAGCCGCTGGGTCAGCACATCGCGGTTTAAGTTTGATGCTTGTATAGCTTGCTGATGATGTTGGGTACTACCAGGTGCTAGTTTCTTGATACCCATACAGATGTTCATTTCATTTTGAAACGTGTACGCAAAATACACATCGGTTGACGTTTGTTTATACCCGTTGGTTGAAGCATGTGCCATCGATATCTGATACGCGTAGGTACACATGTCACCGAGGCGGCATGAAGTTGGTTAGATGTCGAGAAACTGGACATTAATATGGCAATTAACGTGTAATCAGAGGCAAGTCTGGGGAAATCCTGCCCTTTAGTTAAAGCACTAGTGCTAACCCGTCCGCTCCGCTGGACGATTAGCTGGCATCTCCGGGATGGAGGTTTCCGCACCAATTCAGCACGTGAATTAACTGGACTGGAACTGGAACTGCATAGGACATAATTACCTATTACCCGTCAAGGGATCACCGTCCCACCAACTCCGGTGCGTCGGCATAGCTAGCTGGCATCTCCGGGATGGAGGTATCCGCACCAATTCAGCACGTGAATTAACTGGGACTTTTAAACTGAATAAACTGAGCGGTGCCGGATGGACAGACAGACAGATTGACAGACGCTTATCAAATAGTAATATAGATGATTAATGATTAAATATGTTCGGTTACACCTACGGTTATCTGTCATGTAAACCTTACCAGACAAACGTCCCTACCTCCAAGTAAATTAGTTATTTTCTTACTTTTGGCATTTGGGTACTCATATTTCGGTTTGCGAAAGATTGGGCTAGCTGTTTGGCAGGCACCCGTAACTTTATTTCAGCTTGAGCACGCAAACTCTGCTAAACGCGCGACCTGATCATGAAAACTCATTCAATCAAGATATTCGGACTACATTTTATAAAAAAATGTGTTAGACGGCTATTTTACTTTGAACGTTATTCGAAGCTATTTGCACTAACCTGAATTCAGATGGATTGTTCAGGCCTCGTACTTCTGAGTCGACGCCAATCAGCCTCATCCATACTTGCACGCACGCATGATCCACGCAAGTGACTGTAAATTTTGACATCCGGGAACGCCGATAATTATATGGTCGTTTTTCATAGGCGGTTCTAAGTTGAAAACGAACAAGCAACTTGTATATCTCAATTGTATTCTTTACCTTCTTGTGACACGTATTTCAATTTGATACTGACGACCCAGTCGGATTCAGTTTATATCAAACTAAATAAATGGTTTACTTACATAGCAATAGGTTCAATATATGTGGCAGCTACAGGAAGTGCATATAGTATTCAGCAATACAAGACGCCATATTTACGATACAGTGGAGTTACGACACAAAGAACGTCAGTTTTAGTAAAACTACAATAACTAGAGCCCTTCATGGAATGGGAATCCCCATGGAACCCATGGAACGGGATGGAAATGGGTGGGAATGGGGCCATTTTTGGAAAAGTAACTGGTTGGAACGGGTTTGGGACAGACCATATCACTGTTTAGCACCACAAACATTGAAATATGCTGAAACGGGTGGGAATGGGAGCCCCATCAATTATAAATTCGTATTGGAACGGGTTTGGGTCTGGCTGAAAGGGCTGGAACGGGATGGGGGCTGAAAATGTGTCCCATGAAGGGCTCTACTGCAGACCTTTTGGAGCGGAACTGCATCGCGGACAGGGTTGTTCTTGATGTTGACACAATCAGCCAGACTTAATTAAAACCTGACTCAACTCGGATATTAACTGTCTGACTGAATGAGTCAAGTACCTACAACCCTCCTTGCGATAGTTTCGCTCCAACAGGTGTAGAGCTCTTGCCTCAGAATCCATGGTTACGTGTTCGAGTTTGTCGACTGTCGAGGCTATTCGGTTCCCCCGCCTGGGTTGGCGTGAGGGACCCCGACCATGAAAGACGACACACCTTATATTGTCTCAATAAGTGGCATGCGCAAACATTCACAAAGGACCAGATCATTGCCTTGGAGGGGAGCCACCCGATCGACAGGGGCGCCACCAATATTAGCGAACATTTTGGAGGGGTTGCCTCTCATTCCGCACGTGCTCGTCGTGCCTTTAACATTTTGTGGGGCGCCGTCACTAGCCGGAGGGGCGCCGTCACTGGCCGGAGGGGCGCCGTCACTGGCCGGGGGGGGGGCGTCACTAGCCAGAGGGGCGCCGTCACGGGCTGGAGAGGGGCAGTCACTCGCCAGAGGGGCGCCGTCACTAGCCGGAGGGGCGCCGTCACGGGCTGGAGAGGGGCAGTCACTCGCCGGAGGGGCGCCGTCACTAGCCAGAGGGGCGCCGTCACGGGCTGGAGAGGGGCAGTCACTCGCCGGAGGGGCGCTATCACGGTCCGAAGAGGCGCCATCTATGGCAGGGGTCGCCCTCACTGGCCGGGGGAGCGTCCTCATTGGTCGGAGTGGCGCCGTCATTGACCGGAGGGGCACCGTCACTGACCGGAGGGGCGCCGTCACTGATCGAAGGGGCGCCAGCTTTGCATGGGCGCATCGGCTCCAAAGGATCAGGGCATGCCCTGAATACTCGGCACGCCACTGGGCGCAACTCAACATGGGTTGTTTTGATTTACCTCCTTCGCTTTTTGAAGGATATAGCTTCATTGGGATTAATATGGCAGTGCCAGTATTAGTAAAGTAACCTTGGGCAGCACCTCATTGTAAAATTGTTTACTTTTCCTGCGCGTATGCTACATAGTACATTTAACTGCGCAATGCCCATTTTGTGTTAAATTTAAGGGGGAGCAACTCGGTGATGCTTGCGGTAAGATACTTGCCGTTTGTGCCCGGGGACCATTTTCTATAAATACTAGCAACTTTTTGATGCAGATAGATACTGCAGATAACTCTCATATCGACATATCGACATATGATGGTAAAACTTACTTGAGGTTGAGACAGTAACATCGATTATATTGTTGTGATTGTACAATATTTAGTATTTATAATCTGTGTGAAGAGTTGACATGCAGTTTTGTTAGGTAGTGGGTGTCATTATGCACTTGCAGTCAATATATCATATGTTAAATCATTCCTGAATCCTGACCAATGTCAAGGACAGCTAGGGGAAGTTAGGGGAGTCATACGCCCCTCAAACTTTCGCCAGATAAAATTGATTTCTTCCTATGTATGTACTTATGTAATATGTATTATGCTGCAAATTAATATGAAATGATTGAGGTCAATTTCTCCATCCTGTTTTCAATGTGCTACTTTTTTGCTTGCGGCATCCACTACTTTTCTTTATAAATGTAATTGGTTCCTTTTTTCACAATTATACTGTCTTTTTTTAACTGTTCATGTATGTTTTATGAATTGTGATGTTAAAAAAGCTATTTTTGCCAGTCTGTATCAATATAAGTATACAATTTGCAAATCGGTCAAATTTGGGACATTTTTGGCTTTAACCCAAATCGGTCGGTACTTGGTCAACCGAAATGCCTCCCATTCGGTATCGGTTTGGTATCGGTCAGGATTTGTTTTTGGAAAATGGCATCACTAGTTCGAATCCGAGGGACACGTAAATAACCGGTTTCGACGTGCACACATAGAAAAAGACAAGCCTCAATTCCCCTCCTCTTCCCCTCTTGAGTACGCCACTGCACAAATACAAAACTGCCATTTACTTTTGCATGCATACACATGTAATTATAAACAGCCAAAACAGAATTCAGACCGCAAAAACATTTGTGACCTCTTTAGATACCCCCCCCCCCCCTTGAATTGCCTGGGGAGTGGGGATGCCATTAGGTTCATTTCCCCAAACCTGTAAAAGGATTATATGTTATGTCTAGGTTAGGCTCAACCCCTGCCAATTAAGCAGGGGCGGATCCAGGGGGTCATGGCCCCCAAATGCCCTGAAGCCATGCCCCCCCCCCCAAAAAAAAACGGACGGACGTTCAGTGGCTGACATCTGACGCCGCGTTCAACCCTCTCCCCCTTGGTCAACAACTTATCGCCTGACGGCTGACCGGTCTGCTCCTCCCTCCCCCGGGTCAGCAACTTTTTGCTGACGGGTGACGGCGAGCTCCCTCCCCCCCCCCCCCTCCGCGCTCAACATTTTTTTTAAAAATACGCCACTAGATCCCCCCCCCCCCCCCCCTCCAAAACCCAGGGCCAGGGCAGGGCACCCATCTGTTAGTGCGTATAATTAGGTGGCGAAATACCTAAACATGGAAAAATTGCGTTCAAACAACGTTCCCCTTCCAGGGAACATAATATAAAATTAATGTTTCCCGCATTTTTTGCTACCTGTATCCGCGGATGGCAAAATTTCGCATATTTGTGAATATAAAAATATAGCTGCAATGAATCGAATGCCGCTTTACCGCAGTGATTCAGTTCAGCAGTTTCCGAAACACGAGGGGGCCTATTCGCCCCCCCCCCCGACAATTTTGTAATTTGTTCAGTCCGACAGTCATAGGGTTAGTAACTTCATGTTTCTTACGCCGTTGCCTATCCATGTTAAGCCCTCTTACCCAGTGATCATGACTAGGGGCGTCGCCGAGTCGGCTGAAATGACGAAAAAATGTACACCATTTTGTTCTGCGTGTATTTAAGCCTTTGCAGCATTTTTAATGTGGATTTGCATGTAGGTACTTGTTATTTAGCGGCGTTAAGCGGCGCGAAATTTTTACGGGTTTGCCTGGTAAAACCAAGAAATATAGGCGGTGGGCCTTGTGAAGGATAAGTAGTTAAAATGCTATTAACTCAATTCCGCGTTACGACGAACCGAAGACGATGACGATGGCTTCGTTATGACGATGGCCACCGATGTGCGCCGCGAAGCGTCGTGAAAATTGTAATTTTAGGTCGTGGAAACGAAATATTAATATTGGAACTAGACCGTGAGGGGAGCCAGGCCTGAGGTAACCCCTAGCCTAGCCTAAGTTCTTGGTTGCACATCTCGGTATGATGACAAATATTGAAATGAAGGTCGTTTTTCTTATACATGGATAGTAAATCACGATGACGGGTGGCAGTCGGCGCCCTGGGGCCAGCAATTACCGCCAAGGAGATCCTCTGCCAGACACTTAATTAAATTCATTTTCCCATGTTCCAAATTTGTATAAGGAATTGCGAAACTAGCCGACATCATGTCGCGAAACGGCGATTGTCCAGTTGTTGACTGTGGATAGCTGGATTTTGACTGCTGCAAAGTCAATTTTTACTATAAATTAACTTTCCCCGCAAAACGTGTGTGTTTGTGTGGGGGGTCCAGATCCCCCCCCCCCCCGCGTCGGCGACGCACTTGATCATGAGATTTATATAATGAGCTATACACAAACACACCGTCAGTCATATCCACCCTAGTGGGGTCCGACGAGTGACGTCATGATGACGTCACTCGAACCGGGCCCCACTTCGCTGCGTTTTGCACACGGCTTCCCTCCGCAGAGAGGCCGTTAAAAACGTTGCAATCGCATTCCGTGCTTCGCCCTGATCACGGCAAGCTAATCCCCTAAATGCTCCGATCGTTTTAAAGAGGTGTTAGTCTGGACCCCACTCCGCAGTGCTCCACAATGGACCCCACTCCACCCCGCTCACACGTATAGGTGTGTTTGTGTGTGGGTGTGGGTGTGGGTGTGGGTGTGTGGGTGTGGGTGTGGGTGTGGGTGGGTGTGGGTGTGGGTGTGGGTGTGGGTGGGTGTGGGTGTGGGTGTGTGGGTGTGGGTGTGGGTGTGTGGGTGTGTGGGTGTGTGGGTGTGGGTGTGGGTGTGTGTTAGGGTGCATCAAAATACACTTTTCCTTTATATCGATCTGTCTGGGTGATAAAAGTGTTCGATTGGATATTATTAGAGCGCGTGTAAAATATTTAAGCGATCGGTAGTGATTTACAGGTCCAACAAAAAGCTTATAGAAGACACTCTAGGGTCTTCTTAAGCCCGGTATTGACTGGGGTGGTGGGCAATATGCCGCCTGGCGAATATTCGCGATATATCAAAAGTGAATGGAGGCGGCGATCTGAAACTTTCATGATTTATTCTTACATCCATTTCACACATTTTGAGAAACTTTCAGGTACGGGTCACTTCAGGTCATTGACCTAGGATCATTTGCCTGAAGGCATGTCAACCGAGTTTTCATGAACTGACCCGTTTTCATTGTTCTCACTGTAGTTTTGGACTCCAAATCGTACTTCGAGGCAATATATTTATCCACCACTAGGATTCTGATTGTTTCTGACCTTTGACCTCCACACCCGGGTAAACCCAGCGATGGGAGGTATGTCAGCCCGGACATTTCGATGGAGACACCCGACATTGCACCCAGAGCGCAGAGGAACCCGGCCAGGAGCATAGGATCGGACTACCTACCCGTTAACCTGTTCCTCCAGGCTTCCATCCGACCCACCCGCCGGGGCACAGGGAAACACTGCTTCCGACGCGCCGACTGGACGGCCTTCAGAGACACCTTCGAAGACTGGAGAGCGCATCGACAACATCAACATGGACTCCAGCATTGAACAACTGAACAGGGACGTCACCACTGCCATCATCTCCGCGGCTAAGAAGCATATACCGTACGGCAACAGCACCGGAAAGCACATCCCCTTCTGGACAAAGGTGCGAGGAGGCGGTTCGAGCCAGGGACCGAGCGGTCGACGCGGTAACCCGCCTGTACCACAGCGCCGAGGACGTCCGGGCCTACCAGAAGACAGGGAAGGGGGATGACACAGTCATCGCCGAGGAAAAGAAGAAACGCCTCATCGACAAGCGGGGGCGAAATCCGCCCACCCCTTACGTTTGTCGGGGATAGCGCAAAAACGGCGGCGCACAGCGGCGCCATTTTTGCATACCTGTTCAGAAATGAACTACCCACATTATGTAAAAATTCTGACCTCGGGTCGTATCAGGTCAGGTCACCAGACCAGGTCACGTGATGACCCCACCTCCAAAACGTTTGCGGTAGTACCGCAGCCACAGTTTTAGGCCGATCAGTTTCAAACTTGCAGGATTTCATAAGGTCATAGATACCTACAATTTGCTTATCTCGGATTTATAAAATCGGTGACCTAAGGTCAGGTCAATTTCGTGACCGCCAACACTGTTTTGTCAATAACTATCGACATACTGAAGATATATACGTGAAAACGGTACCAATGTGTTTGTCTCGTCGAGAAACGTCTCCCGATATGCAACATGACCTACTTGGGTCACCACTTGACCTTGTCCTGAGGTCAAATTTGTCAGTTGACCTAACCTCGTCAACTTGAATATGATTCGAAGTGCCTTCACGAGACAAAAACAATGTCGTCAAACGTATTGTTTCATCTTTATGTATTAGGTAAAAAGTTATTTGCGAAAAACAGTTTTGCCAAAAAAAATAACCTTTTTGACATTTGATGACCTCTGGAGCCTACACTATTGACCTAAGGTAAAATCTGAGGACGCTAAGTTCCCGTATTCCGTAATACGTATTCCGACCGACATACTTGTTTGATAGAGCTTGTCTCGAGCTATCTAACGCCGTGTTTTGCTTGTCGCTACGTTGCGTGGTTTTCGAGATCATAGGGGGGGGGGGGCAAGGGCGTAGGCAAGGGGGGGGGGCAAGGGGGCCATGCCCCCCCCCCCCCCCTGGAGGCCAGGAGGCCCCTCTGACGACCGAGCGAGGGTCCTCTGGGGCCGAAGGCCCAGTGTTTTTGATGGTGTCAGGTGTCCCGCGAAACGCCTTACGTCGCATAAAAGAACGCCCACGAACCGATACAAAAATCGTAACACGAATAAATATCAACACTTGCTTGTCTGTTAAAGGCATGCATATGTAAATACGTAAAAGGGGTCCCAGCCAGTGTGGATAGGGCCCTTTACCAGCTTTTAAAGGGCCCTACCGATCTGCAGAGGGCCCTGTCGGCATTTAGAGGGCCCCTTCCGGTTGTAGAGGACCCTCTGCCGGCCTGTATAGGGCCCTGCCGATCTGGAGAGGGCCCTCTGCCGGTCTTTAGATGGCCCTGCCGATCGTAGATCGCCGTGTCGATCTGTAGAGGGCCTCTGTCGGCATTTAGAGGGCCCTGCCGACCTGTAGAGGGTCCTCTTCCAGGCTTTAGAGGCCCTGTCGATCTACAGAGTATCCCAGCCAATCTGTAGAGGGCCCTCTGATGGCCTGTAGAGGGCCCTCTGCCCCGCCTTTAGAGGGCCCTTCCAGCATGTAGAGGGCCTGCCGATCTGCGGAGGGCCCACTGTCCGGCATTTAGAGGGCCCTGCCGACCTGTAGAGGGCCCCCTTCCAGCATTTAGGGGCCCTGTCGATCTGCAGAGTGCCTCAGCTAATCTATAGAGGGCCCTCTGCCGGCCTTTATAGAGCCCTGCCGATATGTAGAGGGCCCTCTGCCCGCATTTAGAGGGCCCTTCCAGCATGCAGAGGGCCTGCCGATCTGCAGAGGGCCCCCTGTTGGCATTTAGATGGCCCCTTCCGGTTGTAGAGGGCCCTCTGCCGGCCTTTATAGGGCCCTGCAAATATGTAGAGGGTCCCTTCCGATCTGGAGAGGGCCCTCTGCCGGTCTTTAGAGGGCCCTGCCGATCCGTAGATCGCCCTGCCAATCTGTAGAGGGACTATGTCGGCATTTAGAGGGCCTGTCGATCTGCAGAGTGTCCCAGCCAATCTGTAGAGGGCCCTCTGCTGGCGTTTAGAGGACACTGCCGATCTGTAGAGGGCCATCTGCCCGCCTTTAAAGGTCCCTTCCAGCATGCAGAGGGCCTGCCGATCTGCTGAAGGCCCCCTGTCGGCATTTAGATGGCCCCTTCCGGTTGTAGAGGAGCCTCTGCCGGCCTTTATAGGAACTGCCGATCTGCATATCGCCCTGCCAATCTGTATAGGGCCTCTGTCGGCAATTAGAGGGCCCTGCCGACCTGTAGAGGGCCCTCTGCCCGCCTTTAGAGGGTCATTCCAGCATGTAGATGGCCTGCCGATCTGTAGAGGTCCCTCTGTCGGCATTTAGATGGCCCCTTCCGGTTGTAGAGGGCCCTCTGCCGGCCTTTATAGGATCCTGCCAATCTGTAGAGGGTCCCTGCTGATCTGGAGAAGGACCTCTGACGGTCTTTAGAGGGCCCTGCCGATCTGTAAATCGCCCTGCCAATCTGTAGAGGGCCTCTTCCGGCATTTAGAGGGCCCTGCTGACCAGAAGAGGGCCCTCTTCCAACCTTTAGGGGTCCTGTCGTTCTGCAGTGCCCCAGCCAATCTATAGAGGGCCCTCTGCCGACCTTTAGAGGGCCTGCCGGCCTTTAGCGGGCCCTGTCGATCTGTAGATCGCCTTGCCTGCCTGCCGGCTTTTAGAGTGCCTCTACCGGCATTTAGAGGGTCCTGCAGACCTGTAGACGGCCCTCTTCCAGTCTTTAGGGGCCCTGTGGATCTGCAGAGTGTCCCAGCCAATCTGTAGAGTGAGCGTAGATGGCCATCTGCCGGCCTTTAGAGGCCCCTGCCGGTCTGTAGAGGACTCTATGCTGGCCTTTAGAGGGTCCTGTTGTGGTAGAGGTGGCCTGCCGGTCGAGCGCCGGTGATGCTCTCGAAGGAAGACCAGTGAAAGTTCTCATTGTTTTTCAGGGTATGCTAGTAACGTCTGATAAGAGTACAAGGCTTTGGTAATGTAGGCTTTGACTTTGACTCGAACTCGGGCTGCCACTACCAGGCAAGGTCAGAAACCCAGCGCTCTCCCACTGAGCTACAAAGGGACAAATCGCTCGTTTCCGCACTATCGAAGGCTTTTTAATGTTAGTGTCATAATTCCTATGTATATATATATATATATATATATATATATATATATATATATATATATATATATAATATGTATATATAATATGTATATATATATATATATATATATATATATATATATATTATATATATATACTATATATATATATATATATATATATATATATATATATATATATATATATATATATATAGATATATATATATATATATATATATATATATATATATATATATATATATACTATATATATATATATATATATATATATATATATATATATATATATATATATATATATATATATATACTATATATATATATATATATATATATATATATATATATATATATATATATATATATATATATATATATATACTATATATATATATATATATATATATATATATATATATATATATATATATATATATATATATATATATATATATATATATATATATTATATATATATATATATATATATATATATATATATATATATATATATATATATATATATATATATATATAGTATATATATATATATATATATATATATATATATATATATATACTATATATATATATATATATATATATATATATATATATATATATATATAGTATATATATATATATATATATATATATATATATATATATATATATATATATAGTATATATATATATATATATATATATATATATAATATATATATATATAATATATATATATATATATATATATATATATATATATATATATATATATATAGTATATATATATATATATATATATATATATATATATATATATATATATATATATATATATATATATATATATCTATATATATCTATATCTATCTATCTATCTATCTATCTATCTATCTATCTATCTATCTATCTATCTATCTATCTATCTATCTATCTATCTATCTTATATCTATATATCTATATATCTATATATCTATATAGCTATATAGCTATA
>JAXIVJ010000618.1:100588-165588 GCA_036785665.1 Chirona hameri
AAAACAGGAAAAAAAACTGGACAATTTGACTTTTGATGACCTCTGGTGACCTCAATTTTGACCTGACTTAAAAAAAAAACTGAAATACTTTCGATAGAACATGTATGAAGCTATCAAATGCCTTTTTCCGCTTCTCGCTACGTTGCGTAGTTTTCGAGATCTCAGGGGGGGGGGGGGGCGGAAATCAACCCCCCCTGCAGTTCGTGTTCGGCGCAAAGCCCCTGCAGTGCGCGGGTTAATATGAATGCTTTTTACATGAACATTGGCATTTTGACCAGCCAATCAATTCAAATGTACCTATTCATCATGTATGTCATCAGCAAAAGGCCAACTGTTTATTAGGTTCAATGGCTACATTGCTGCATTATAAAAATAGCTCCGCCAAACATGTACCGCCAAACATTTCTCCTCCTTTGCCACTTTCAGAAACAAATATTGTCTTATTCCCAATTAATTGTCCAAGAATTGGCAAGTGTTTGTAAAAAAGTTCCAAAGTCTGCATCCAAAACATGTTTAATTTGGTTTTAGTTTGTCCAAATGTATTGTCAAGGGCAGATCTACCCATGGGTTTTGGGGACGAAATCCAGTGACGTGTGAGCAGGGGGAGGGGGCCATCAATGAAAGTTTTTTTTTTACTGTTTTTTTTTAACTTTTGACAGAATTTGTAGGAGGCCATCAGCTGTCAGTGATAAGTTGTTGACTGTGGGAGGGGTGGGTGTAGAGCAGACAGTCAGATTTTTCCAGATTTTTCCCGTATACCACGGAAAGACGAGCGAGCACTTCACGCTCGCTCGTAATAAGTATCATTATTGGGATGATTGCATTCTGCTGTTCTTTTTAAACATTTCCTGTTATTGATTCTGACCTAGTCATGGGAGTAACCATGCTTTTAAAATTAGGGGGCAATTCAATTTTAAGTTTATTCTTTATATGCATCACTATGGCGTCTAGGAGTTAACTAAAATGAAAACAAGATGTAATAAAGCATGACAGTCACTGAGAACATCAATTTGTGATATTTTTGATTAGCTGGCTCCTGGATTCCAAAGATAATATGGACAATTTTGAAGACTGTCTGGCAGTGTCCCAAAATGTATTGATTTGGGTGGGAAATGACACCAATGTGAATAATTTTCCACTCTCCCCATTTTAGGAGTGAATTTTCTGATCCCACGTTGTGAATTGATATTGATTCTGACAACAAAAAAGTATTGGCTAAAAATACATGATTTCAACCAAAACAACTTGCTTTCATATTCAAAACAAATTATATTGCTCCATTTTGTACATCATTTTCCGCTCTCATGGTTTTTTCTTCTCAAATTTGCCACTCACACCCAAGCAATAATGTCATTTTGGGACACTGCTATCCTGGATCTGCAGGATTCTTGTGCAAATGCTCATTGTTCCGAGACACAGTTACACAGAATCCGGAACACAGCTAAACAAACAAAATGATTAAAAAACACAAAATTAAGTCAAAGGTGGTCCAGGTAACAGTTTCATCTCCTGGTTGCTCCTATATCATTATGAACATGTGATGCTATGTTTTGTCCTAGATGACAATTGGACTCACTGACCGGCCTCTTACGATATGCTGCCACCAACTGACTGTGGATGTTTCTGCCACTCCATTTGGCCCATTTGGACCAATAGAATCCTGAATTATCCTTGTTGGTCATAAATGACTTGTGAACCAAACAACTTGACCTATGTGGACTCTTGATTTCAGAATCTGGTTCAATAGGATCCCTTAATGATTTACCGTTTGCCCTGATGACATGTTGATTGTCGACCCACACCAACTCATGAATATCATATCCCATCAGACATGTCATGGCCAAAAAATAGGATCCACAAGATCCCACGACAAACTGATTTCCAGGATCCAAAGGATCCTACGCCAATTTTTGCTTACAGGATCCAAGATCCATAGAATCCCACAATTTTGTATCTCCCCAGGATCCAAGATCCACTGGATGAAATTATCCTGGAAATGATCCTACAGGATCCAGGATCCAACAATATCCCAGATCTTGGATCCTATGGATCCTGGATCCCGGATTTTTTTTTGTATTTTGGCACATGTCTGATCACTAAATACACCCTTGACATTGAATGTGGGAGTTTAAAGCATGAAATACATGCATTCTTATATTGAAGCACCACAAAAAGTGAAATATGCTTAAGCTTTGGAACAGGTGGGAACGAGAACCCAATCAGTTATGAATTCAGGTTGGAGCGTTTTTGGGTCTGGCTGAATGAGCTGGAACGGAATGGGGGCTGAAAATGTGTCCCGTGAAGGGCCATGACACAAAAATAGGATCCAAGATCCACAAGATCCCACGAAAAATAATTTGCCAGAATCCCACAAAAAAATGATTTTCCGATCCCCAGAATCCCACAACAAAATGGTTCTGCAGGATCCAGGATCCAACAAGATCCCAGATCTGGGATCCTAGGGATCCTGGATCCCGGATCTTTTTTGGATCTTGTCACATGTCTGTTCTTATGTTCATTTTCTTCATTTTCTTATGTGCTCTCTTTTCATCATCTCATTTCAGACATGGACCAGACTGCTTCCCTGCAGCGTATCCTGCTACTGAGGCTGCTGCGGCGCCGGTGGCGTGAAAAGGAGCAGCAGCGTACGAGGAGGCTGTGGGTCCGACCAGTGCTCGCATGCAGGGAAGAGCAAGGAGAGTTCCATACTCTAGTCACGGACCTGAGACGTGACCCGGAGGGACATCTCCGATACTTCAGGATGTCGTCGGACGACTTTGACCATGTACTTACTGGACCTGGTCAAGAACGACATCATGAAGCAGGAGACCAACATGAGGCGCCCTATCTCACCAGCGGAACGCCTGGCAGTTACCTTAAGGTTAGCTAGTCACCTGTATTCTGTTTCCATTGTGTTCATAATGACATCATTTTTACCTTTCTTTGAGATGAGGTATCATTGCATTCGAAATAATGCCCTTTGCCTGTTGCACATTTCTTGTATCGGAATGTGGAAAGACTCACGTGGAAAGAAGTACAAAATATCAATAAGGTTTCGCTTCCCACTCAAAATTCCCCAATGCTGACGATGGCATCGCGTATATGACATGTTGGGCAGATTTGTGTGACGTGGTGGTGAGTTTTCAGCTCCTCTGAGTATGGTCGTAATTAAAATGTGTATTTTAGTCAAATTCGTTTTAATTGAGGCCGACAGCTGTTCAATGTTGGAAACACACATTACCCTGAACATGTTTTCTTTGACCGTTGCAGATACCTGGCTGCAGGTGGTACGATGAAGACCATCGCTGAATCCTACCGCATCGCACCCTGCACTATGTCGGCCATCGTTTACGAAGTGTGCGGGTCAATCTATCAGCGTCTGGCTCCACTATACCTTCCGTCGCCGACACTGGATGATTGGAGGGCGTCGGCCGACACGTTCGCCGACCAGTGGGAGCTGCCAAACTGCATTGGTGCGGTTGACGGGAAGCACGTGGCGCTCGAGAAGCCGCCCGGAACCGGCACCCTCTACCGGTGCTACAAGGGTTTCTGCAGCGTGGTCCTGCTGGCCGTTGCTGACGCACGATACAGGTGGGTGTTTTCATCGTTATCAAAAATACATGCGCACGCGCATACACGTACACGTACACGTACACGTACACGTACACGTACACGTACACGTACACGTACACGTACACGTACACGTACACGTACACGTACACGTACACGTACACGTACACGTACACATGGTATATGTAGGTGCATAAATGCACACAAAGGATCATGATTGGACACGTTTTCCGAACTTTGCTGTGAAATCTTCACTTGCAACCCATTTTTTTAGCACTCAATATCAACCACTTATATATACCACTTATTACCACTTATACCACTTATTAACCACTTATATACATCGCTAGCTTGCTATTTCTCATTTGCAAGCTGTTCTGGTTGACTGCCGTCCCAGTTTAGACTCCTGCCGCCCCCCGGTCTTTGCCGCTCACGGTCTGGCTTCTGCCGCCCGTCACCTCGACCGCCTCACTCAACTATCGGAAGTATAAAGCTCAAGTGTGCACTTGCGCGTTTTGTGTCGTAGTTCATGGTAGTTGCGTTTGTTTACGTCGTAAAATGGGTCAGTACCGTACTCACGAGTCACGCATTTCTTGACATTGCAAATGCTTCGTTGTTAGCAATTGAGGTAAACTATAATGATGATGATGATGATGGGTTTGACAATTTGTATTTGTTACAGCGAAAAATGACCAAAATTGTGCTTGACAAATTGTGTTTGCAAAACTACGAAGCGTTAATATGTCTTTTTCTTCACTCCGAATGGTTATGAGGTCAAATATTCCACTCTGCACTCGAGTTCAGGATCAGTTATCGCACCTCACTTTGACGCTGTTTGTAATTGTGTTGTAAGTTGTACAATGTGGCTATATGTGGTAATCGCCACGTAATCCTGCGCGTGATAGTAACTGACAACTTGTATAATGGCTCCACAGGTTCCTGTACATCAACATCGGCAGCATGGGAAGTGAGAGTGACGGC
Source organism: Chirona hameri (assembly GCA_036785665.1). NCBI lineage: Eukaryota > Metazoa > Arthropoda > Thecostraca > Balanomorpha > Balanidae > Chirona > Chirona hameri. The sequence goes on from JAXIVJ010000618.1 coordinate 105,140, forward strand.
GGCATTTTCGCCAGTTCGGACCATGCTGCACTTCTCCGGCGGCAGATGGAGGTCGGCGACGTCCTGCCGCCACCGCGGGCGCTGCCCAACACAGACGTCGCCCTGCCTCACTTCGTCGGCGACGAGGCCTTCCCACTGCAGCGTCATATGATGCGCCCGTACCCGAAGGCGTCGCTCGTTGAGCCGGAGGCGGACGCTCCGCGCGTCTTCAACTACCGCCTCAGCCGAGCGCGTCGCTGCGTGGAAAACACTTTCGGTATCATGGCGCAGCGCTGGCGCATCTACCGCGGCATGGTGGGCTGTGCGCCTGGGAGAGTGGCGGACCTCGTGAAGGCCACGTGTGTCCTCCACAACTTCCTGCGGCAGCGAGAAGTCGAGGACGCTGATGCCTCGTGCGGCGGCGCACCAGTCCCGGACGAGAGGGAGCACGTCCCCCACCCTGGTCGACATCACGAGGGCTGGCACGAATACCCACTCCCGTGAGGCAGCTCGTATCCGCCAGGCTCTCACCGACTACGTGAACGATGCAGGCAGTGTGCAGTGGCAGCGGGCAGCCGTGGGACTCGAGTAGGCGCATCTGGGCCGAGGACGATGTGCCGTTCCCGTCCGCTCGCCGGTCACTGGGAGCCTGCGCGCCGCCGCTCCTGGCAGAGCCGCTCACTGCGCAACATCCGAGGGCCGGCGGCATGAGCGTCGCGCGCCGCCCGTGCGCTATGGCCGACGAGGTGCTGAGTATTATGTATGTATGTGTGTAATGTGTATGTATGTGTATATTGAGATTCCATGACGGATATGCCAAGTGATAATGGAATGGAAAAAATGTTATATATTTAAATCCATTTAAATATATCACATTGTTTAATTCCATTATCACATGAAATTAGTATTGGAATACAAAAAAATAGATATTTAAATGCATTTAAATTTATCACATTGTTTAATTCCATTGTTACTTATGGAATTATTAATGTAATTACAAATTGTGATATTTGAAATGCATTAATTGATTTTTTAATGGTTTTAAATATACCACATTGTTTAATTCTATTGTCACTTATGTAACTGTTGGTTTCTATTGTCACTGTTGTTGTTATTCTATTGTCACTTATGTAATGGAATTAACAATGTGATATTTAAATGCACTTAAATATATCGCATTGTTTAATTCCATTATCACTTGGCGAATGGCGTATGAGTATATGTTAGTAGATGTGAGTTAGTTATGTATGTCTATGTATGTATTGATCATATATAATATCACCTTCCAACATAAAACGACTGTTCCGAGACTTGAGGCCGTTGAAATGTATGCCATATTAAAATGACAGGGAAGTAAAACTCATGCAAACGACACTTTGTCCTCACACGTGAGAGGGTCATACCAGCGTCCTCGGCAGGTTGTTCGAGGGTAACGGCCAGAGTCCGTATGAAGCAGGGAGGCGAGAGCATGTGAATCGCCGGCTGTGCGAATTTTGTAGAGAAAGTTTAGAATACTGTTGGTACAACTGACGGACCAACCCAGTTCCTCCCGCACGTCCGATGTGGGACGCACGTGTGATTTGGGAGCATCACCATCCGGCTGTAGCGGTGCTGGCGCGGGCACCAGGACTGCGTGTCACACTCGCCCAGCAGCTCTACCGGCTGTGGGAGCGCCTCCGCCGCCACCACTGTGCCGCCCGCTGCCTGCGCGCGTAACCGTCAGACGTCGAGGGAACACTGGCGACGCACGCACGCCAGCCGATCCGGTCCCGACATGTCGCGGGTTGTCTGCGGCGTCCGAGACGACTACTCTGGTATTTCTGCCTCGGCTCGCTGTTAAAGGAAATAGTTCACCTTCAACATGGGTTTTGAACTGAAATAGCAGTTTTGTAGCCCGTGTTGATAAATCCTTATCTGGAACTTTTATTGGCTGAAAAACCTCTCCAGCCGAAGATATTTGACTTTTTGGCGAAGGAATACGGCGCATATATGATGTACCGTACCGTCTGAAAGTGCCAGCACTGCCATGGAGCATGCGCAGACCAATAATGCACACCATAACATTAATCATTTACGACCTTCTGTCCTGAATTGGCGCGATGTAGGACCGTTTTTGAAAAGAAAAAAAGAAACTGTATTAAAAAATATAATAAAATCGTGTTCTGAAAAATTTCCCGAAGGTGAACTATTTCCTTTAAAGAGCCGCCGCTGTGGCAGGCGAAACGGTGGCGGCGCAATACCGCGCCCTCTGCTGACCTGTACTTACAGTGTCACTGTCGTATAAAAGTACGCTTTTCGTCTTGCCGTCGTCAATCCATGCAAAGAATCGCAAAAAGCGGGGCAACGATCAACACTGATGCTAGCGGATTTTCAAGGCAGGCACAGTGAAGTTTTCACGGCCTGCTTTCGGTACATTCATCATAGGATGGCCTCCTTAAGCATTCGAATCAAGCAAACAGTTTGCGTCCTTTATTGGGCGACGAACAAACGGATTAATCGCACAGGTATCAACATCCTTCGCCCACACATCTCTGAAATATCGCACACCATCGGTGCAAGGTATTTTGGTTAAACATCGCACACATCCGCAAGCATTCGCGCCACCATGACCTTGAATGACCTGCGCTGCTCGTCACCCATCAGCCTCATCTCCGCATTTTTTCTCTTTTTTTGGGTGGGTGGGAGGGGAGTTGTTCTCGCCCACCCCGTAGTCCAGCCTATAGCTATATGCCGCCGCGGGAGGAGAACCACTCCCCTCCGGGCTCTTCCTACGTCGATATGACGACTTTTCGGGAGCAAATTCCTAGGTGTCCGTTCAAAGACCGCTCGTCTGGCGTTGGCCACCAGCACGCGCACCGAATGATGTGCCCATTCCACACCAATTCTACTCACTTTTGTAAAAGATGGTCATTGGAACAAAACACTTTTTAGATATTGTCATGTTTAGCATGGCTGGGGAGTAGGAGTCGGGAGTCGGCCAGTCAATGCTTTTGACTTGAGCCGGGGCTACTAAAATATAGCCGACTCAGCTTCGGAGACGGGCGCGGCATTCAGAGCGGGATCGAGATGAAGGGGAAGATAGTCGGGGTCGGAGTCGGAGTCACATTTGAAAAGCCGCAGTCTGAGTCGGAATTGATGAAATCCAGTGGACTCCCGATCAATGATTTGAAGGATGTCATTACACGCAAATTTTGTCCCAAAAGCGACCAATCGGTAGAAGTCGTCATAAATGGAGTGTATTTCATAAATAGAGTCATGAATAGGTTAACAATAGCCTTTGCTTTGTATGTAAATTTGCATTGTTTTTGTCGAGAACACTTCAGTGGAATTAAAACAATGCATGGGCTGGCCGAATGTAACCGAACACACATTCGTCTTTACATATTATCGTTTATTAAATGCTGTTAAACATTTGAAACCGGGTCGTGCAGTGGTTCGTGGCATACAATTCAGCAGTGGCCAGCAAAGGGGCTGAAGAACACTGAATTAGCAGCATGGTGCAACATAGAGTAAGCCGGTGGATTCACACGGCCACGGCGGTCAGGGACATGGACATTGGACACACAACACAGCACCGGTATGTACCAGCGGGACACAGAGGTCAGGGACGACACACACCACAGCACCGGTATGTATGGGGAGACACAGTGGTCAGGGATGACGCACAACACAGCACCGGTATGTACCAGCGGAACACAGAGGTCCGGAACGACACACAACACAGCACCGGTATGTACCAGCGGAACACAGGTCAGGGATGACACACAACACAGCACCGGTATGTACCAGCGGAACACAGAGGTCAGGGACGACACACAACACAGCACCGGTATGTATGGGGAGACATAGAGGTCAGGGACGACACACAACACATCACCGGCATGTATGGGGGAGACAGAGGTCAGGGATGACACACAACACAGCACCGGTATGTACCAGCGGAACACAGGTCAGGGATGACGCACAACACAGCACCGGTATGTACCAGCGGAACACAGGTCAGGGACGACACACAACACAGCACCGGTATGTATGGGGAGACACAGTGGTCAGGGATGACACACAACACAGCACCGGTATGTATGGGGAGATACAGAGGTCAGGGATGACACACAACACAGCACCGGTATGTATGGGGAGACACAGAGGTCAGGTATGACACACCACACAGCACCGGTATGTACCAGCGGAACACAGAGGTCAGTGACGACACACAACACAGCACCAGTATTTACCAGCGGAACACAGTGGTCAGGGATGACACACAACACAGCACCGGTATGTACCAGCGGAACACAGAGGTCAGGGACGACACACAACACAGCACCGGTATGTACCAGCGGAACACAGAGGTCAGGGATGACACACAACACAGCACCGGTATGTACCAGCGGAACACAGGTCAGGGACGACAGAGCACAGCACCGGTATGCATGGGGAGACACAGTGGTCAGGGATGACACACAACACAGCACCGGTATGTATGGGGGAGACACAGAGGTTAGGGACGACACACAACACAGCACCGGTATGTACCAGCGGAACACAGAGGTCAGGGATGACACAGCACAGATGACAACACACAACACAGTATGGGGTAGACACAGAGGTCAGGGATGACACACAACACAGCAGCTGGGTGAAGGATCAAATGGAAGACAGCAACAGTGCCTTTGATGAATTCCCCGCCTTCCTCATCCTTTGCCAGAAGGTACTCAGTAAAAAGTATTAGTACTAGTTCAAAGTACTCAGTACTGACCAGTTATTTTCCTTCCACAAGCCATGAAGCAAAGTACACTTTTCAGCTACAGCTGATGTGAATTGCTTCAGCTGATGCAGATGTGAAGCCACCCTATACAATATTGCAATGACCAGATTCACCTGCATTCTTTCATTTTAGATTTAATTTCATACAACCCACACTATTTGTTGTAGTAACTATCAATTTTGTAACCTAGAACAAGGGCAATTCTAGCTCAATGTCTGACATCGATACTCATGTTAATGCTTAACTTCATTTAGCTTTAGGGCTGCTGCTAAGTGGCTGCATAAGTTGTGTCATGCAGCAGAAAAGGGTGTGAGAAATAGAGATGCAAAAATTTCCCAAAAAACAGGAACCGGCCCTGCACCGCCACCGCTCATACATGAGTTGGGACCGTCATCAAGCCCGGCCACATGTGGCAGCACCCGCCAGGCCCGGCACTCGGCAGCTAGGAATCTGCGTGTATACTTCATTCTACACTTAACATCTTCTAGCAGGAATATTTATAGTTTGCAATGTGCATTTTGCACCATTTTAACGCACACCACATTGAAACACCAATGGATAATGAATATATATGGATCATGGAGTAAAGAAATCTCACACAAGTCAGAAATTGAGATATATAATCAACAACAGACTAACAGGAAAGTCGAACAGGTCAAGGTGAGTAGACTTCTTTCATCTTTGGTGGTTTGAAAGAGAAAAAATCAGACGCATGATAGATATATAGATCATGCAAGTCCAAACGAGCAGCTTAAAAGTATGTAATAAGTATGCATTCATCACTCAACGTCACACAATGCAATGTTTGGGTTGTAATTGTAATAGCTTCTACAAACAATGTTGAGGTACTACAACCTACTTACCTATTTGATCAATGTTGACATGGACTAGTAAATAATACATATACTTCACAGGATAATGGGGAAAAGGCAAGTTTTCCTGGACATTTGTATGACAAACGTACTAAAAACATTGGGAGTGACAATCATATCTTGAATGATAAAAATAAAATAATCAACCTGTTTTAAATTACAGAGTATCCTCGGTTTTCTCACTATCCAAGCCAAGATATCTATAACTAACATCCAAGCCAGTCACATGCACAGAGCCACTCTTATACGGCCTTGGCACATATGTATACAGCCTTGGGCAGTGGGCACAGAGAAACAAAGCTACTTCACTGCCAAGGCAAAGGCCGTACAACTCAGCCCCCACCAGTAATAGTTGGCAGCACTCGGGCGTTTGGGCGTTACAAACCTACTACACCATGGGGTTCCCATGTTAAATCGATGATTTTCAGACGAGGCTGGTTCGTAATCTATGGTACATATTTTAAATCCGACTTCTGGAACATAGCTACAAGCCTTAGCTACGTTTTTATTTATCATGTTTCGATATTCTGGGCGTAAAGAGGTTAAATGGGCTTGGGGGTTAAAAAACGTCGGAACGACCGCTGACCGCTTCCAAATGCTACTACAGTACTCAAATATACACTACTTCGACTACTACTTTGAAGTATAATTTAATATGACCGCTTCCATATGCTACTACATGTACTGCACATACACTACTTCGACTACTACTTCGTATATTTGCAGGCGTTTAATTCAATAAATAAAGATATAATCTATGGAAATACAAGTTATTGATAGCAAACAATACCTTTAATTTATAATGCACAACACAATTACGATACAAATTATATCTTGTCTAATTCATTTGGGTGTTACATTCCTTACTGTTCTACCCGTTGTTCTATTACCCTGGTACAACTGCCTTGGTACAACTTCACTGCTGTGCGTAATGGCGGCTGAAGTATTTGACAATTGTGAAGCGTTGAGCTCAAAACGGCGCAGACAATTAATCCCGTCACCGAAATGACTAACTTTATCACCATAAATAACTTAAAATCACCAAAATGGAAATGTCAACATATTGCGGATTCGGCAGATGGAATTCTTTTTAAAAAAATATTTAAACTTGAACTGGCCCCAAGTGTTAGGATTTGAGACTACAGCTTATTTTCGAATACGAACATGAACAATTGTCTTCACGCAATTCTGAGGCGTCGCGATTCTGAGGTGTGAAGTTGTGAATATCTGTCAAAGTGATACATTCGCGAATATCGATCTGCTGCTTAATTGACACAAGTGATTCTTTTACGGCCCAGTCATGGCGAATTCGTCGCAAATGTGACTCATCAAAACACATTGTTTGGAAATTGGTTTTGAAGGTGTTGTTTGGGAGTGTGTCACGTGTAATTATGCAAGGTCATATATCAATTATGGAGCTATTGTGATAAGAAGTTGAAGTGGAACTAGACAGGTTTGCATTCTGGGATAGGTCTTGGCCACTTAAGATTTCTTTGCAAAATGTTTTTTTTTTGTGTTTTGCAGTCTTTCCACCTTTATAATTGTAATTGCATAACATACAATATTTGTTCACTACCAAAACTACAAATGATATGACTTGAATATGTCCTTTCTCATGTGGAACTAAATAGTAAATATGTATCAATAAATAGTATCAGTAATATGTATTTACAATAGTATTAACAATAATTATTATCATATACGTGGGTGGTTTTGTTCCATAGGTACTTATTTGTTATACAAAATAATTTGGGGTGTGACCTGGAGCAATGGGATGACTAAATAAAAAATTGTATGCCACCCCACCTAGTTACTAGTGATGACAGTGGAATATGATTTGGGGTAGTTGTTTCTGTTTGACTGCACTCGACTCTCGCACTGCTGCAGTGACTGAGCTGATGAATTGATCATGAATTGACCCTGTAGTTTTATTTATTAAGTTTCACTGGTGTGTCCACTCCTGACTAGGTCGTACTAGTTATCACTTTTAATTTGTAAGCTGTGACATTGTTATTTGTTATGATGGTGTTTTACTGTTGTATATTTTGTTTTCTCAATTTATCATGATCTTTAAGCATGTATGTTCTGACTTCTGCCAATATTTATTTCTCTTGAATATTTTTCAACACTGTTTTGAGAGACATGATAATAGTCAGAATTGATAACCAAACTCTCATATTGCCAAAAAAGATGTTTTAGTAAATTAAACACAAGATCGGAAGCTTTCGGCTTGCGCCTTCATCAGCCATAGCTGACTAGTACGACCTAGTCAGGAGTGGACACACCAGTGAAACTTAATGGCTGATGAAGGCGCAAGCCGAAAGCTTCCGATCTTGTGTTTAATTTACTAAAACATCTTTTTTGGCAATATGAGAGTTAGGTTATCAATTCTGAATATTTATTTCTATTTAATTAAGTTTTTTAAAATTGATAACTTGTGCTGAGCCCGGCATGAGACCAGCAAGCCTGAGTTCAGACACAGCTTCAGGCACGCCAGGCCTGAATTTGGGCCCAGAGCCGACTCCGTGGTCCTGAAATTTGCGTCTCTAGTGAGAAAGATGTGAAATTTGAAAATCTGTAACAAATTGCATCTGGGTTGTCATTCTATCAGGAGGGGTCATACCAAATTTGTCCCAGATTTTTGGCCACAAATGAACGAAATAGCCCATTGAAGAATCCTCAACTCATTAATCTGGCACTCCCCAAAGGCTCTGTTACTGGTTAACCTTCGCCCTACGGGATCTTTTTTCACCTTCACCCTACGGGGGGGGGGGGGGGGTCCTAAAAAGACCCCCCCCCCCCTGTTAACTTCCAAACCAAGCAACATAGAGCAAAGCGGTAAGAACCAACATGTTGCCTGTCATGTTTGGAATCCAACGATTTTTAGGTTTCGGGGTTTCGGGTCAACGAGTGACCTTCCAGGTCAAGTGAAGGACCTCGGATTTACCATGTCCAAAACAGCGATTTTGCTGTCAGAAAACCTCAAAATGAGAAATTGATAAATGTAAATAAAAAGGCATATTTTAAAAAGGGAGTGGCAATACCTTGAGAGGGGTAACAATAACACAGGGTCAGCAAATACTTGTTTTTATTGGGGACACCTGACACTCAGTGAGAACCAATCTTACACAAATATTGTTGACATTGAAGATGAAAAAATATGCAAGATGACATATAAATAAAGATCAAACTGATGAACATCAAACATTATTGACAGTAAATTTTGGCAAAGCTACATCTTCACTGTCACTTGCAAAATAAAGTTTAGATGGGCATAAGCATAGGCATAGGAACATGGGGGGGGGGGGGGGGTCATGGTCCCTCTCCACTTTCCAGCATTTTGTTTTGCTAAAACATTTTCCTTTGCTTAATAAGGATTATTTTAGGTAGCACACAGCAGGCGCAGATCCAGGATTTCGGTCAGGGGGAGGAGGGGGCGCCATACGGGCGTGTTTGTATGGCGCGGAATGGGCGCAACCCTGACTCAGGGGCGCGCGCCCTAGCACCCCCCCTGGATCCGCGCCTGAACAGGTTGCCAAGGCGAGAGCCGCAGACTGGTTATTGATTTGACACTGATTGAATCCATTGGAATCGTTTAATCAAAATTCATTGAATCAAAACATAATTGATTCACCACCAGATCTTGTATTCATGAATCGTGATTGAATCAAAACCTGCATCAAATCAAGGCTGATTGAATCCAATTTAACGATTCAAGTACACTGGTAAATGTGCAAATACATGCAGTCCCAGTGGCTACATTCATGTATACTGAAATACTATTGCTGTAACAATGTTTTAATGATCATATGTATGCATGTTTCCATTTTTATTGATGACATACATTTGCCTCATATATTTAAATGTTGAATCAAACGTGAATCGATTAAAATATTTGTTTTGATTCTTTGAATCAGAAGGAATCAATTCTCAAAATTGTATCCGTGAATCGAACAGTGATTGAATCATTCAGATTCCAAAATGAATCATGATTGAATTGTTCTAAAAAAAAGTTGAATCAATAACCAGTCTGGCGAGAGGAGCCCAAATCTGCAAATACATCATAGGGGTATGGTTTCTCTCAAGGCAAGATCAAAGTTTCACTGCCTCCCCCCCCCCCCACACACACACTTTTTGTGTCATTCCTACAGGTCAGTTCAGTAATTAGTTAGTGGGTGGGTACCTACTGCAGTTCAGTAATTTAACTTCTGTAATTTATGGTGTTCTTGAGGTCCCTAATAGAAGAAGAGTAGTCAGTTGACGGTAATATTATGACAGACTGAAAAGTGGGTTATCTCAAGGTACTTTAATAGAGGTAGGGGCGTAAGGATTCAGTCACGTGACTTCCCAGCGCACGTGCAACCGATCGCCGGGATCCTCCAGTGTGGTTGGGCCCAAGGAATCTCAGTCAGCTGATACTCCCATTGCTTTAACATGGAGATTTTGCAATGCTTTTTAGGGAAAAAATATTTAGGTACTAAATGACTTCGCAGGTGGATTCATGACCCGGGTATGGATAGAAGATAGAACAAGGTATTTTTTATCACCCGGCGGTAGCTTTTCCCGCCTTATATTCCTCACCAGACTGTCTCAATCACAGCCCACAAATCGCACGCGTTCGGATAGAGCGGTTATGGAGGTGGTATCCGTGGCGGTGGATGGTATTTTCGGATGGGGGGGACAAACCCAGGGGTCCCTCCCACGGCCAAAGCACCCCCCCCCCCCAAAAAAAAAAATGGCGCGAAATGGTATCTCCTCGGATTTAAGCCACTATATTTTGCAGGGCCCCTAAATAGTCGCACAAAAAAACGTCGGACAGGCCCATGTTGAAGTATCAGGCCTTCCGAGGTCCCCCTCAGGCCTACCGAGGTCCCCCTCAGGCCGACTGGGGGCCTACTGTCGGCCTTAGAGGGCCCCTCAGACTGGCTGGGGCACATCGGGGCCTTCGGTCAACTTCTTGAAGGGTCCCTCTGACAAATGTATGTGTTGGGGGAGGGGGGGTAAATCATGTTCCCCACCACTACTTTTTGAGTGAGGGGAGGATTATTAAAAAGAAATTCGTCAACCGAGCCGCCCAAGACTACCTTAGTAAGTAACTTTGACCGCCTGAACTATTGCCATCTGACGTCACGACTAATCGGAGAGCAGAATTTCAAATTACGTAAATATACTTAATTATTTTAAAAACTAATAATCCGGAGGAATTTATAGTGAAGTGTCAATCTAAAAAATATGTTTTATTAATTTGCTTTTCATCAAACACATAAAAGTAGTGACTTAGGTACCCTGCAACTAGTCCATTATTTGTTTGTCAGAAATGTCGGTAACTAATGCGCCAGTTTACTAGACAAACCCGGGCCTCCAATCAGATTCCTCCATTTGGTCACATGTTCTCTTGCCACCCACCTGGGTTATCTTTGACTGTCTACGGGATGGTCTGTTGGGTCTGGGCTGGCAACAGCCCCAGTAGGTTTCTGCAGTACAGTGAGCAAAGCGTTCTAAACGTGGGTCCCTGAGACCGTAATTGCTGTAAAGGTTAGGTCAGGTTGTATTATGTATTGTTTTTGGTGACGTCATAGCTTTGGTATTACTGATACTTTTCTGTATGTCGTAATAATACTCTCTTCTTCTATTGGGTACTTCAAGAACACCGTAAACTGGGGAGGTGAATTACTAAACTATTACCAATTACTGAACTATTACCCCCTGCATGCATCTTTGCGGAGACAGACCACCAAGGCAAGGCAACCACCAAGGCAAATTATATCTTGAGATGATAAGCATTAAGCATGTCACATTTGATTTGAGGTAAGACAAGGCATACATTCATTATTTTTGGGCTCCAAGCACAACCTTTCTAAGAAAATATCCGAAAGATGTCTTCCCATGCCTGTCCTATCTGGCAGGTTTCACAATCATACGGACTTGGGTTTTGAACCAATGAACTTTTACATTCATATCCTGCAACATTATCAAGGTAATCAGCGATATACCAAAGGAAAACAAATGGAAAACTCACCGATATTAGGCATTTGAGATCCTCGGTTGGACGCCATGGCTGCGGGTGCACAACAAGTGGCCAACTCTCAGCAATTTGTTCAAAGAATTGAACATCTCGGCAGCCGGCTGCTCAAGGTTCCCGGAGATCAAGCTAAATAAAAACTTTGCCTGGAGATCTCATTGGTCTAAACTATGCTGACGTCACGCTGTATCCTTGGCTAGTGACATATCGGCTGCCGCCGGTTGCCGGCGACGTCGGGCCGCTGCAGAGCAACCGAAGCTGTTGCCCAGCTGCTGCCGAGAAGTTGCCGCAAAAATCGCCCGTGTAACCTAAGCTTAAGTGCACGCCTAAATAAATCAGACGTTGGCAGGGCGAGAGAGAGGATTTCTTTTCGTTGATGCGAAGGCCCCATTTCCTGAACAGGTCAGGAATATGAGCGAGAAGGGAGGGGGCCGGAGCTGTAAATAAGAAATCGTCCAGATAAACTCGCGCTGTGACGTTTGGAGAGACGTTCGTGACCGCACGGGCGACGTCACGCATCACCATCTGCATAATACCCGGCGCAGTACTGAGACCCATGGGTAGGACGGTCCACTGATAGGTCACGCCCCGATACGAGATTCCCATATATCGCTGTAGAAGGGTCAAGCGGGATGTGGAAAAATCCATCTTGCAGATCAATTTTTATTGCGAAGCGAGCGGAGCCGTCTGAGAACACATCCATAGGACGTGGGAGGTGACATGAAGGTTTTGACAGCTCTGGAGTAAGATCTGACAGATCGTACAGGACGCGGATACGGAGATCCCGCTTCGGGATCGCGAACAGGCGATAGGTGCTTTTAACTTGTCCGCGAATAATGAGGCCCTGACCGGATAGGTTCTCTACGGTCTCGTCCATGACTGAATGGTGCTCGGCGCGCGGAGGCCATGGAAAGGCGGGCGGCACGGTAGCGCAAACAGTGCGTCACGAAAGCCTAAGCATATCGGGTCTCGAGTCCGGGTACGGACTACGGACAGTGAGTGCCGTTGTCGTGTTGTGCCGCTGCAGCTTATCGGGTCCCGAGTACGGGTACGGATAGTGCGAGTGCCGTTGTGTTGTGTCGCAGCAGCTGATTGGGTCTCGAATACTGAATTTCTTCTCACATATTTCCTGTTTTTGCTTCAGCTTTGATACGGCTTGACTAATGGGAAGGGCCTGATGGTATGCTATTTAATAAGAGTAAATCGATTGTAACACTTATAATTTGCAGTTATTGATGATTGTTTTAAGACTTCATTTATTTATCATTACTAATATGGACCACATGCCAAGACCCATTGTTAGTATACATGAGTTTGAGAAGACCAGTCCCAACATTGCGCTTCAAAATGGAAATTATATTTCATATTTCCCGTTCCTGTCAAATTATAACAAAGACACAGGGCGCCATATGTTGCCAATATTGTTGTGTCCAGATGGCCGGTGTCGGAAACAGTCATCCGACACTGCCCCCAGATGGCCGGCCGGACAGACCCGGCCGAGCACAACGCAGCAGTCGCGTCTGAGTCGCCAGCGTGAGAACGTGTCGGGTACAGAGTCTCCGTTCCGTGGCGTGTTTGTCTCAGGGACTACGCAACACAACAAATATAACGTTGTTCCTAACGACTGCCAATAAAAACTTCGCCTTGCCCGGATTTAATTCCATGCTCTTGGACTACATCACAGGGTCATACTTTGCCCAATAACTCTACGATTGGTCGGGCTTGTCATTTCCATTTTCAATCTCAAAAATCAAAATAGAAATGCTTTGGCTTTATTTATATGGGTATCATTTATTAATCTGATAAGAACAGTTAAAAGTGCGCTTGACAAAAGTCATCGCAATATCGCAGAGGAAATGTGATGTATTCCCTTTAAAGGAAATAGTCGACCTTGGATCTGGTATAAACCAGCCACCTCGTTTAAAGGGAATGTTTCACCTTTCTGAAAGTTGTCAAATTACGCTGGTTGTAGTCGAAAATATGAACAGAGAGTGCTGCTGAAAACTATGGTGATATTTTTTTTTATCTCGAAAAGTACTTTAAACTTTATACAAATTAAGTTTTTTTATTAATTTGGGATGATGTCATTATTGAGCTATTGGCCGCCGCTGATTGACTGACAAAGTGGCTGTCGGCCAATAAGCGGCGGTACTAGCCTAGACACCATTTTGCAACTTATAAATTAAATTGCTTAAAACGGCTAAGTTTTGGGACTAACCTTTGTATTTTCGACATTTCAATAACGGCCAAAGATAATGGCTATCTCAGTTCCAAACCATTACAAAGGTGAAACATTCCCTTTAAGTTTCATTCACTTTAACTACTAGCCCTAGTCTCATGGGTTTATCTAATAGTAACTGCTGACTGACATCTGCAATACAGATACTCGACGTGAATTTTAGAACTCCCTCATCTATATTAGCCTGTTCCTGAGTAGTTGGGAACAAGTGGTTTTGGATCCACGGACCTCGCCGCTTCCCTTTTTTGGAATATATTATGTGTAGGTCGTCTCCACTGTTTCCGTTGTCTTGCCAAGTATGACGACAGGAAAGGTTGATCACTGGTGGCAGTAAAATATACAGACTGTTCGGGCATACTTGTCCTCGCAGAACTTTTAATAGTGGATAACTGGTTACTCACAGAACTTGCAAATTCTTGGCAACTTAAACTCCAAAGCATCATTTTCGGGATTGATTCTGGTGTACCAAGTAGAGAAGAGATGGTTGCCATGTCACCTACGACGGCAAGCGCGACCAGGGCTGCTGTCTGTACAGCTCGAGCAGTCAGCCTGAGTGGTGGGACGCTCAGGCTGACAGCTCCATTTTTTGTTGGGGGGGGGGGGGGGGGGGGGGGCGGACGAGTTCTGGCATACCACGTTGGCTTCTGCGCATTCGTGTTTCACTTCGCCCAAAACTTGTCCTGGGTTGTGCAGTGCACTTTCTTAACGCTTCTTTCCTCTTGGGGCGGGACAGCTAGGAATGACGTCCGCTTTCAGACGGGCAGCGGCGGCCCCCTCAAACCATATGGTAGCCCGATCTAGTTTTGGGATACAAATACTACTAGGCCCATAGGGTTTAATGTTAAATTCGCCATTTTCAGCGTGAATTTACAGAAAATATGAGAGGGTAATTTGAAAAACCTAGATGCTATCGAGTAGAAAATTTCATCTGATTTTTACGCTTTTCAAGGTGTTTTTCGATTTGAGGGCTGTATATCGTGTTCCCAAGAGCCCGAAGCCAACGATGTCTAACATAGAGGCAACAGGGAATTTCTCATGTTTGCCACTGTATCTTCGGTTCCATTAATTTAAATAATAAAAGTGAAACATCTTTTGAGAGCCTGTATTACAATCTTACTTTTGTTTTTACATAACTTTTTGTTTGGGTGTTGGGAAATCGTGTTCCCAAAGGCATAAAGTTTGACTTTGGATAGAGCCGTGGGTTCAAATCCCACCTCGACCAAATACTTTTTCCATAGCATTTTGTTTTTATGAACGTGTTAACGGTCATTACTGTCATGTAAACGCTCATTAATATATATATATATATATATATATATATATATATATATATTTATATATATATATATATATATATATATATATATATATATATATATTAATTTGTTTTGGCTAAACTATAAGCATGTGAATTATTATAAGTCAAATATATTTGGCTGGAGTCTTTTTTGCCAAGAAAACTTGCAGACAGGGATATCTCAACATGGGCTACAAAACTGATTTTTCAGTAACCCCATTTTGAAGAACTATTCCCTTCAAGTGTTTGGTAAACGTAAACGTTTTGAATTTCCACCGTTGGGGTTTCCCAAAGATATTTGCAGCGTATTATGCAATGCGCATGAGTATTTCATGGTGCCCTTTTGCCCATGGTCTGGAATATATTCACCAGAAATTAATATCTGAATTCGTTTAATATCTGATTAAAGTATACTGGTGCGGCACCCAACTCCTAATTTCCCCTCCCGTCTGATGCTGAGCAATGAACAGTTCGTTTTGTCTCCAATATATGAGTCGTGACCGGCACACTTCCATCTGTCTTCCCTATGACTTTGTTAATTAGAGCAGCCTGGTGTGTCGTCCGATAGGGAGTTTCGCCATATAGAAGTATAGTCACTCGGTCCAATAATCTTAAAACTCAACGCCACGGAGCGCACGGCTACATATATATTTTAAGCCACCGAAACGTGAAGAGGGGTGAATTGAGTATCGCAGTCATTTAGCAAAGGTAATATTTAACGCAATGACGAAGCAACGACACTGATTACAATCGAATGCGTGAACACGCGTTAGGTTTCATCTCCAAACAGGAAACATTGAACACAGACGTGAAATTGATGAACGCAAAGTACATAGATACATTTCGCTGAATGAACAATCGGTCACAAGCGGACATAGTGGTGGTCCATACAAGAGGAACATCGCACGGGTGAACACTGCATATACCCATGAAACAACAAATGTCGAAGACGCAATGCACACCCCCCCCCCCTCCCCAACAAAACGAAACAACATACAATTTTGAACGCGGCCTTTCCCGCGACGCCGGCGTGTTGGTCTCTGGGGACCGTACCGCGCCCGTCAGCAGCGGCGAGTCCGGCGGTGACAGGCCGGCGTCCGGGTCGAGACAGCAAACGTGACACGTGTCCCCTAATCCTCCAGAGCAGTGCGTCACGCCATCTGCCGAACCGCCACGCGGACTCGGTGGCCACCAGGCCCCAGATGCGAGCAGCGCCCAGATGCGAGCAGCGCGCTGGGGCCAATTCGCACGCAAGAAGCGTCGCTCACTGGCAGACGACGTGCCGCGATGTCTGTGCAGTCCCAACACCTGGTCCAGCTGCTGGTCATAAGTGGCCACCTTCAGAATGTCCATTTCGTCGTACATGACCACGCATTGTCGCTCCTGGTCAGTCATGGTCGCCACCATCTTGGTCAGCAGCTCCAGCTGCATGGTTGGGTCATCAGGCCGGAGGATGCAGGCAGCCAGGTAGCGTTGCAGCGTCGGCAGGGCTGGCAGCGGGTGCCCATTGCTGCGGAGCCACTCGTACTGGCGACGGGACAGATGCACGCGGTGCCGCAGAGCCTCGTGCAGTATCGCATCTGAGTGCGGACGGGGTCGCGTCCCGGTGATGAGATGCTCAGCCTGCGGAAATTAATGGCATTGTGTACGCAATGGAACAGTAACTCGGAAAGTATGTTGAGGATCTAGGTCACAACCAGCATGATAAAAGTAAATACAGAGTACATGTATATGGTGCTTAGCAAATTAAGACATAGGTAGTATATTTTTGAGATTTGGAACATTTAAGTAAAGTTAGGTCAGGATTTTGGCAATACTTCAGTGACGCATTTCTCCAGTTTAACATAGTCTTGAGAAGAAGAAGAATTAGTCAGGTGAGAGCATATTTTATTGCAGAGTGAAAATGCCTCCAATCCAAATCATTTTGAGACAGTGAGTGATGTGCAAGGTGACATTGTCTGTGGTGGCTGCCGCCGTGCAGTCGACCATCGGTCTCAAATACAAGTCCTGCGCTCCCCAGGAACAAAGGTTTAGTGCGAGCGTGATAGGGTTTAGTGGTTGACTTTTGTATTACCGGCTCACAAAATTATTTGGCACCATTTTCACTCGGCAACAAACTATGCTGTCAGCTGACTGATTATTCTTCCAGGTACCTCAAGATTACATTACACTGGGAAGGTGCGTTACTGAAGTATTACCAGGATTTTCACGTAGAAGATCCAGATCAGGAATATCAGAGGATTAAAAGTCAAGAAAATAAGGAAAAAACATAGGACATCATGTCATCACCTGAGCTTGCACTTGGTACTGGTAGGCCGGATGGAGTAGGTTGAGGTTGAGGTAGCGGTTAGGATGATCGATGGTATGGTGTCTGGGTGGAGGTTCCTCCTCTTTATAGAGTTTAGTGCTTGTGCGAGGAACATACTTGATATAATTAATAAACTAAAAAACATGACCTTTTCCTCGAAAATGTGAAAATCCAATGTTATCAAAATGTTATTATTATGTTGTAATATTTCGGCCACAGGCCTTTATCAAACAGTAAAACATTTCGACACGACGTTTTCCTAACTGCCTCTTTTAATAGTTCCTCCTCTTGTGTGAAGTTGGTGGAATTTCGTTGAAGTCAGAGGCTTTAAAATGAATGGAGCACACACGGGGATCAACATGGTCATCAAGTTCCGAATCTTCTCTTTTAATAGTCTGCCACCACCTCGGAGCCAAATATTTCCTTCGGAAACGAAAAATAATACACCTTCCTGGTCGGGTTTGCACCTTTCGAGCATCTGTACCGTTGTTGCACCTGGCACAGCACAACCAGCCATCTTCGTGACCAACGTTGAACTCTCAAGCGTACCTCTGTGGCTGTCTTGTCTATAAATATGCACAAATTTAAATCAAACTCAGTCGGAAGAATCGGAAGCTTTCTTCAGTACGAACATTATCTTATGAAAAATGGTCGGGGAACTACGAGTCAAAACAAACAAATCAAATTAAGAACAAGTGCGCAATGTTTGTAGCCTATTAGAATGTCACCATATTTAGTTTACATCTAACGTTATTATACTATACTCAGGGTTCGGAACTAGGACTATTATATTTTCAATGATATTTGGAAAATAAAGATGAAAATAGCCAAATCAGTCCGAACAATGTAAATTTAAATGATACACAATTTCAAAGAACATCCTCAGAGTAGGCTAATTATTGAGATCATATATACTGAATTTGAGCATACCCCTTCAATATACCCTGGGCAGCGGTGTCTTTCAGGAGGAATCTGACAACACCAACCCGAAGGCTGGTCTGGTGCGTCGGAGAAGCAGCTGTCTTTTCACGACACGCATCTGTGACTCGATAGCCACGTTCAAAGTGACCATCTGGGAGAGCAGCTGACACCAGACTCCAGAGAGAGAGAGAGAGAGGCCAGTGACATGATAGTGCCGAGCATGTACTGCACCTGTCTTGGGCAGTAGAATGGAGGTTACCGTGGCGCGTCCTCCTCTTTGTCCCCGGCTTCCTTCCCCACTGGTCAAATTGCCGACCGAAGGGCGTTTTCGAGCGTTATGTGCCGGGGGCAGTGATTGCTCTTCGGTCTCCTCTAGCAGGGTTACACCGTGTCCCTTGCACCAGCTAGCTGGCGTCAGCATTTATTCCGAGGCTATGAAGGTCCACGAGATGAGATGTCCAGACAAACATTCTTCCTGGCAAGCCGAACGTCGACAATAGACATGCATATATTAAAGCAATTCAGCAAAATCATTGCACATCATGCATTTTTAAATAAACGTTGAAAGGAGACTTATGAAATACAGCAGAAATACAAAACTGAAGACAAAAACTTGAAAGCTCTGCGTATAAAAGCAAGAGATGTTACAAAAATATCACGTGATCGTGGTCATAACTTAAATGACCTCCCGGATGGAGTCTGCGACGTTTCGCAGACGCAGGCAGACCCTTGGAGGCATACCCAGCGCATGCTGCCGGCGACTCACATACTTTGTTTTGTTATTTGTATATTCATTTTGTGTATTCATATTATACTTTGTTTTGTTATTGTATATGAAAGTTCATTTTCGCCCACTTGAGTGAATGATGGAAGTCCGGAAAATGGGCCGGCGACACATGGCTGCCAAGCAGAGCGATTCCCACATCCTGGTGTCTAGGTGCTGGTGCACATTAATTTAGAACATGTTTGCAAATTTGAAAGGTTGCAAAAAAAAACGAAATCGAATCTAACGCACGACTTCGCCACCTTAGCAAATCAAAACTGTCCATTTTGGCTTAACACATTAATTAATATCACTATGGATAGGCAACCCACGTGAGCCCACACTTGCCCTTGATTCATGTAATGAGTGATAAGGGCCATAAGCTGCGTTTGGGATCTAAATTCAAAGTTCACGAATCCCAGTTAAATCCCCATAATCCTGCATGACATGGACGAAGTCGGTTGGCATGAATGGGCGACATTGAGCTGTACAGGTCTGCGAGTGTACGTGTTTTCATTTGACCTGTTCGGTGGGCCGTCTTCAGACGTGACGTCAGATGTACGAGGGCCCGGCGACGATCTTGTACTCCCGCGCTGGCTCTCCGTCTCCATGGCACCAGACTCCGGCAGCGATCCTGGCAAATATAGCAATGACGCATGCTGGGCAAGTTTAAGATGGTGGACTGCATTCTCGATTTTTTTACATCGTCTCCATCTCAAGGGAAGAATGAAAGTGACGGTTGTTTATACAAAAAAAAATACATTGTGACATTCATTCATGCAAGCGAACATCAACACAAACACGCACACACATGCTTACGATGGTATATCTTTCTAGTAGAGGTTGATTTTCCATTAGGGCCGCAGTGCAGGAATATTTTTATCTTTGCACTCCGCTGAGTGCAGATATAGAGGATTCTTCATGGCTCCGAGTTCCAAGCGTAACCGAGCGACTAAGGAGCGAGGTTTTCCAGGAACACTCACGGAAAATATTTCCTTCAGCGAGGGAGACAAATAATTATATACTTTCTAAGTAGTGGTTGATTCAGTCAAGTTCAGTTCAGTACTGATGTTTCGTCGGAACTCACGTGACCTTATCCTTGCATCTCAGAGGGATGCAAAGATAACATTATTTCACACTGTCGTTGAACCTTTTGTATCTTTGCATCTCAGCGGAGTGCAACTAAAAATATTCCTGCATTGCGGACCAATGGAAAATCAACCTCTACTAAAATATAAGGTTGAATGCACGTTCAACGATAAAGTTAAATAATGTGTTATCTTTGCATCCCTCCGAGATAAGGTCACGTGAGTTCCGACGAAAAATAAAGTACTGATAAAGTCGATGTCGGGAAAAATAAAGTACTGAACTGAATCAACCTCTACTTATATAATTATTCATATCTCCCTCGTGGAAGGTAATATTTTCTGCGCGTGTTCCTGAAAAACCTCGCTCGTTCAGTCTCGCTGCCTTGCAGCCACTTCAGGCGGATGTGAGTCAGTGTGACGGCGTACTCTCGCACCACCCGAGGGTCGATGCAAAAGTACTTGCGCTCTAGGTCCTCCCGGAGCCGCCTGATGACCCCGGGGGCGCGGTCGAGAACACCTCGAACGCCTCCACCTGCTCCAGCTACCGTGGTGACGGTACAGCCAGACCTCCCCGGCTCAGCCGCTCGATCCAGCCCGAACTTGGGCCAGCCTGGCCGGGAGCACACTGGCCGGACACAGTGCCGAGGCGGCAGCGGAGCCACGGAGCGGCACTTGTACGCCAGGAAGCCAGCGACGTACGCCAGAACTCCAGACTGGCCGCCACGGGGTGACCAGATGGCAGTCCTTGGTCCTTGGTGGGCCTGCACATCTTCCAGGAGCTGGCTGATGCCTGCAAGTCGTCATCCGGAGCATCCGTCACCGCCTCCTCGCCCCTGGGGTCTTTCAGGACGCTGGCGCTCAGGTAGACGGGATTCTTATCCATGGTGACAGGCGCCGGAGGCCGATGGCTGGCTTCTTGAGCCGGCTGCCACCGCCGGTGACGCGCCCATCAGCAGCAGCCGGATGCGCGTCTTCACCTCCATCGGCGTCGGGTTAGTTTTCGTCCCGGACATGCACCGGATCTGCGAAAACAATACATACAAATCAGAAATATTGTGTTAAGAATGCAAATATTAGGACTCAGCAGCACCGTCCGTATATAGCACAGGCATACAGTGGAAGGACTGACTGAACTCGAACCTGTTCAGTGCTAGCACAAATAACTCAATTAGTGCATCACGATAGTGCGCAAATCATTCAAGTCCGAAATGCAACGTTTTGAAACAAAAACGTCTTGCCAACTATGCCGCTTCTTAACAATTCATGCATCAACAGTTGATTAAAAAAAGGACGGGCTCTTGAAACAGGAGGCAATTATTAAAAAAGGAAGTATTTCAAGGTGAGGTGTGCTCTCCAAATGTGTTCATATATAAATCGTAAGATATCGCAAAGCACAGATGACACCATAATATCATAAATTCTCACCTGGGAGAAGTTTTCGAAGAAGTCCAGTGTCAGGTGCGACGTCAATGAGCAGACGGCGCTGTGGAGACCTCGAGAGGGCGGTCGACGACATGATGCCGTGAGCAGAGCGCGCTATGGAGACCTCGAGAGGGCGGTCGACGACATGATGAAACCGTTCTGGAAGGGCAGCAGACCCTTGTGTTTCGGGCGTCCTGCTCCAGCTTGGTGAAGGCCATCAGGGAGTCGTACTGCTCATCGAACGCCTCCGGTACGCCGAACCCACAGCGGTGCCTCTTGGAGTCTAGGGGGTAGCGCGAGTTGAACACGTCAAACACGCGGTCGACGGCGATGACGAACTCGGCCTGTTCCCTGTACTCGTCGCCGAGGCAGTGCTGGATGGCGCGTCCCACCGTCTCGCTCAGCGTCTGAGCGGCCAAGAAGACGCGCTGACGCTCCAGGTTCGCCACCTGGCAACAGATCAGGCAATACGATTGTGATATATAAGTAAGTAAAGCCCATTAACTGCAGTCCGGCGCGGCTCCCCGCCCACTGCTCAGCGATGTTGCACAGACACAATACGCACACGGAGGGAAAACGCGGCGCCAGTATACAGTGCTGCGGACGCCACCGGAAATATTGGCCTCGTGTCTGCCACACCAGTGGACTAGTCTAACACAATAGGTTGGACGGTAGCCCCTGACTTTTCTGTCGACTAGGACCCTTGTTTCCACTCACATTGGCGGCCGGTATGCTCTACAGCACATACTGCCCATTGCCCAATACGTCAAAAAACACCCTGCCTGCAGGTGGTACCAGAGCGCGATGTCCATCCACATGAAGTACTTGATGATGGTGAATGCCCCCAGCAGGAGGCACTTGTTATCAATGGCCACCATTTTTGAGTGACAGCCACGTCGCTTGACAATGCACCAGTTTAATCAAAGAGTCATGTCCCAAGTCACAAGAAATTCAGTTCAATTGATTAAAGAGTACTATCTATCCGCAGAAAGTAACGCCCACAACCACCACGACAGCAAAACAACCGTGGCCTATGGTCTGAAACAAATGCAGTTAATGGTCTGAACCCCGCTTTAGTCAAGGTAAGTAGCTGTTGGATAGCTCTGTTGTTTTGTGTATTTTTTGAGGAACCACATTATATTTAGATTAGATATTTAGTTTTGTGGGTCGTTTAGGTATTATTTTTAAGCATTCATAGTTAGCTGTTACCTCTTACTTGCTTTTTAAAGGACTTTTCATTCTAGCTTGTGTGCGCCAAAATTGTCTTAGTCTTATTTCTGTGTTATTAGTTGCAGGGTTGGATAAGTATATATTTTTAGAAAATTAGGGATAATTAAGGTGTATTTAGTATTCAGTTTATTTAAGGATTAGATATTTAGTCTAGTATTAGGTGCACTCATAGCTGATTTGTGTCACTAGCTTTACTTAGATCTAGTTAAGGTTTAGAAGAAGAAAAAACAAACAAAAAAACAAAAAAGTTAAGTTAAGTTAGTAAAGTATTGAAAAGTGCATAGTACCTAAGTTATATACCTAAGTTACTAGTGTATTCAAATGAGCATGACTAGGATGCAGGCGAAGGTAGCAGAGCTAGAGGCCCTCCAGACTAGGGTAGCGGAGCTTGAGGCGCAGTTAAGTAAGTGTAGGTGTAGAGATGAGCTGCAGGAGGGTGTAGCTCCTGACCAAGGAACGTATGCGCAGATCGTGGTTAGGGGGTCAGAAAAGGAGCCTACAGGATCAGGGACCAGTGGTAGTTCTGATAGGGGCATAAGGGAGGAGGATAAGGCAAAGGTGGATAGTGCGGCTGGGGTTTGGAAGTGTGTTGGAGGGTCACGTTTCTGGAGACTCAACATTGTGGAAAGTAATGCTAGGGCCACAGACAGTAAGGATGAGGAGGGGTGCTGGGTAATGGAGGGTGGTAGCAGAATCTGGAGGAGGAAGAGGGAAGGGGATCAGGAGGGATGGACAAAAGTTCAGGGTAGAGTCAGGCAGTACAGCCCCAGGGAACATCCGCAGGTTACAATATCAAATAGGTTCAGTGCGTTAGAGTCAGCAGCTGAAAGTGACAGGCAAGAGGTTCAGCATTTAGTGGTTGGGGACTCAAGGGTAAGGCCCTTAAGGCGAACATTCTGTGGGAAGAGGGACAGATGTATAGTCAAACCAGGGGCAAGCGTAGCTGATATGGGCCCTGTCATTGAGGCAGAACTTGGTAGGAGTAGCCCGGAGACAGTTATACTACAGGTGGGGGTGAACGACATAGGACCTAGGCAGTGTGAGAATAGTAGCGGAGTACCGGAGCCTGCTGCAGAGGTTGAAGGAGTTCAGGAAACCAGTCATTGTGACTGGCATCCTCCCTCGCTGTGGAGCCAGTGAGGAGTGGTACTCGAGAGCTCTGTCTGTGAACAGCTCAGTTCAGGACTTATGTTCAGCTATGGGGCTTAGTTATGTAGACTTATGGGATCAGTTCTATGAGTGGCGTAGGTACTATATGAAGGATGGGCTTCACTTATCGGATGAGGGGGCAAGGGCTTTGGGAGATGCCTACAGAAGTGTCATTAAGGGAAACTAGGTAGGAGGGGGGGGGGGGGGTCGGGGACGCTAGTACTAGGGCATCAGGAAGTAAGCATTGGTAGAAGTTCATGTCAGAATAGGACAGTAGATCATAATTCCCTCAGAATTAGTAGTCAGCTCAAAGTATAAGATCACATGTGTGTTGCTGAATGCCCAAAGTATTAGGTCTAAATTTGATGAGTTTGAGTGTTATGTTGCCCTTGAAAAGCCTGATATCATTTGTGTAACCGAGACACGGGTTAGTGAGGGGTATAATAGGGATAGGCTACAGGATTTCGAGTTACAAGGGTATAACATGTTCTCATACTGCAGAGAATCACGGCAGGGGGGCGGAGTGTTTGTATATGTAAATAGCTTGTACTGCACTACTAGAGTTGATGATTCTAGTAAAGTAAAAGAAGTAGAATCAATCTGGCTTGACATTAAAATTGGTACAGGAAACAGAGGAAGGTTGAGGATAGGTGCATTTTACAGACCAGGGAATCTTCCAAGGAACTCCCAAGCTGAAACAGACCAAGATATTTGTGAGGAAATACGTAGGAACTTTCGGGCTCAGTGTCTTATTATGGGAGATTTTAACTTAAGAGGATACGAAAGTATAGCAGAGGAAACAAATGAGTGCAGGTTGTATAGGCAAATCTTTGAAGAGGAGCTTTTCATGCATCAGTTTGTAACAGAGCCAACCAGACATTGCTCCATTGTAGACCTTGTATTCTCAGACAACAGTGATCTAGTTAGTGACCTAAGTATTTGTGAAGGTCTAGGAACCAGTGATCACAATATGGTTAAATTCAATATCTCATCAGAAATGAGGCCCAAAGATAACCTTATGGTTCCAAACTTCAGCCGGGCTGATTTTGATGGTATTAGAAATGACCTCGCACAGATAAAATGGAACGTTGAGTTGGCAGGTTTAGATGCATGTGAGGCCTGGAATGTTCTCAAAGCTAGATTAAGCCAAATTCAGAATCGGCATATACCCCTCAGGCACAAACGTAACAGAACCAAGGGCAAACCAGTTTGGCTTACCCCAGAAGTAAGGAGTGCTATACAAGCTAAAAGAAGTGCATTTGGCATTTTGAAGGGATCTTCACTAGATATAAATCAGAAGGCCTACCAGAATGCAAGAAATTCAGTTAAGAAAAAGGTCAGCAGCTAAAAGGGCAAAGGAACTTGATTTAGCTAGACATTGTAATGCAGATAGTAAGAAGTTCTTCAGTTTTTATAAGTTCAGTACAGTTTCCAAAAATATAGGTCCATTTAAGGTAGATGTGTTAGTTAGCAAGGACAGTGAAATGGTTGAAGTGCTTAATGATCAGTTTCAATCTGTCTTTACTATCGAGGACCAGAGTAGTATTGCAGCACTTCAGCCTGAGCCAGAGACAGAGGAGACTATAGGAGAGCTAGGTGGCATAAGTAGTGAACTTGTTCTAGAATATCTAAAGAAAGTAAGGCCTAACAAGGCAGAAGGACCTGATAAAATCCATGCTAGACTTTTAAGAGAATCTGAAAGGGAGTTGTCGGTTCCATTAGCCATAATATTTTCTAAATCACTCGCAGATAGTAAAATTCCACTTGATTGGAAAAGAGCAAATGTTGTTCCCATTCATAAAAAGGAAGATAGAAGTAAAGAGGAAAACTATAGACCGGTTAGTCTGACCTCATTAGTCTGCAAGGTGCTTGAATCAATCATCAAAGATAAGATTGTTGAATTCTTGGAGCAAAATGAACTCATCAAGGATACACAGCATGGCTTTAGGAAGGGCCGTTCTTGTTTAACTAATCTTCTGGAGTTTTTGGATGTTGCAACGGATAGCTTTGATCAGGGTAAACAGTGTAGCTTTTCTTGATTTCAGTAAAACATTTGACAAAGTCCCCCATACAAGACTGGGGTTGCAACTTAAAATTCATGGGATCAGGGGCAAGATTCTGGATTGGATAGAAACGTGGCTTTCAGGACGCCAGCAAAGGGTTATATTGAATGGGTGCCAATCACAATGGAAGGAGGTTCTCAGTGGGGTTCCACAGGGCTCAGTCCTGGGCCCATTGCTTTTTATAATATTTGTGAATGCAATTGAGAACAGTATAGACAGCAAAGTCTTGAAATTTGCAGACGATCTAAAAGTTGTCAGGATTATTAGAGGAAAACATGATCAGAATGTTTTTCAATCAGATCTGGACAAGCTAGTTGAGTGGTCTGAAGCATGGCAGATGAAATTCAATTTGAGTAAATGTAAGATTATGCACGCTGGACGGGTTAGCAGTAAACATAGGTATGAAATGGGTGGGCAGAAAATGGAGCAGATTGAAAAGGAAAGAGATTTAGGTGTCGTGGTAAACAATAGACTATCAGCGTCAGACCAGGTTGTAGAAGCTAGGAAAAAGGCACTTAGAATGCTAGGGGCCATTAACAGAAATGTTTCCTACAAGAGTGAAAAGGTAATAACAAAACTGTATTGTGCATACGTTAGACCACATTTGGAGTATTGTGTACAGGCCTGGTCTCCAACATATGAGAAAGATTGCTGGTTGTTAGAAAGAGTTCAAAAAAGGGCAACAAAAATGGTTAATTGTCTTGGTAGTTTACCTTATGAAGATAGATTAAAGAAATTGGGTATGTTTTCACTTAGATATAGAAGGCTAAGAGGAGATCTAATTGAAGTCTTCAAATTTGTAAATAGTCAGCATTCTGGATATTTAAAAGGTATGTTTGAGTTCAATAGAGAAAATCGAGGTAGAGGTCATTAGCATAAACTCATTATTAAACAAAGTAGGACTAGGCTACGACAGTCATTTTTCAGTAGAAGGGTTGTAGGACATTGGAATATGCTACCAGGGGATGTCGCTGATGCAGTGACACTTGCTTCCTTCAAAATTAGATTAGATAAATACTTTACAGAGAAGGGATTAGTTCATAAATACTCGTGGGATTAGCCTTCTTTTATGCAGGTAGAGTAAGGTGATTTTAAGGGGCGAGACTGGCGGAGGGGGGGGGGGGGGGGGGGTGGGGTGCAACCTCGGATGGGCCCAAGAGGCTCTTTGTTGCACTTTTCTTTTATGTCTTTATGTCTATGTCTAAACGCACACATTTATATATTTACTGAACTTGGCGTTGAAAGTGATCATTATATAACTAGCATCTACAAATGGAAAAGCTGCATACATGACAAAATATAAATACCAATGGCGGGAGCCCGCCTAAGTGGGAAAAAATATATCGCATAATTAATAGTTTTGGAAGCAAGTCAACATACAAGGAAGAAACAAGTATCAAAACATTTTCCGCCGACTCGACATGTAAGAGCTTCACATTCCACTTAATTAGTATTTATGACTGTATTAATATATAAAAAAACATTGCATAGTGTGGCTCAACACAAGTCATCACACAATGATACTGCAACACATGTTATTATCGTATTGACCCAAACAATAAAACGAATGATTGTGAATGACTTATACCTTCTACTACCATCTGTTAACCCTAAGTATCTATGGCCTTGTGTTAACCTATCTTCACGGAAATGGAAAATACCGTACCGTGACATGCCGCATCGTCAGCTTGTGGCACAGCCGGAACTCGGCTTGATGTGTCCAGGCTGAGCAGCTTGATTGACGAGGAGCCCCTTGGCAATGACGGCCCGGACGGCAGGCGCACGTCCCGGTCCATGACGTGGTTCCGCAGGAGCTTCAGCATGTGCGGCACATCGGCGAACGGATAATCTTCCTGAAACGGGGAAAATACGAAATCATATGTCAGGCACGTCCCCAGGAATTTGTATTAGGAGGGGGCACGTCAGTGGCGGATCTAGGTTTCTAGTTTGGGGGTGGGGGCAAACAATTGCGCTCCGTTTCGTCAGCGAAGAGCGAGAGCTATATATATATATATATATATATATATATATATATTATATATATTATATATATATATATATATATATATATATATATATATATATATATATATATATATATATATATATATATATATATATATATATATATATATATATATATATATATATATATATATATATATATATATATATATATATATATATATATATATATATATATATATATATATATATATATATATATATATATATATATATATATATATATATATATATATATATATATATATAAGGGTACTTCAAAATACACTTTTCCTTGATATCGATCTGTCTGGGTGATAAGTGTTCGATTGGATATTATTAGAGCGCGTGTAAAATATTTAGGCGATCTGTAGTGATTTACAGGTCCAACAAAAAGCTTATAGAAGACACTAGGGTCCTCTTTAGCCCAGACATTGACTGGGGTGGTGGGCAAAATGCCGCCTGGCGAATATTCGCGATATATCAAAAGTGAATGGAGGCAACGATCTGAAACTTTCAGTATATATTCTTACATCAATTTCACACATCTAGAGAAACTTTCAGGTACGGGTCACTTCAGGTCATTGACCTAGGATCATTTGCCTGAAGGCATGTCAACCGAGTTTTCATGAACTGACCCGTTTGCATTGTTCTCACTAGTTTTGGACTCCAAACCGTACTTAAAGGCAATATATTTATCCGGCACTAGCATTCTGATTGTTTCTGACCTTTGACCTCCACACCCGGGTAAACCCAGCGATGGGAGGTATGTCAGCCCCGGACATTTCGATGGCCACACCCGACATCGCACCCAGAGCACAGAGGAACCCTGACAGGAACATAGGATCGGGCCACCTCCTAGCAGGAACATAGGATCGGGCCACCTCCTAGCAGGAACATAGGATCGGGCCACCTCCTGGCAGGAACATAGGATCGGGCCACCTACCTGTCAACCTGTCCCTCCAGGCTTCCATCCGACCCACACGCCGGGGCACAGGGAAACACTGCTTCCGACGCGCCGACTGGACGGCCTTCAGACACCCTCGAAGACTGAAGAGCGCATCGACAACATCAACATGGACCCCAGCATGAACAACTGAACAGGGACGTCACCACTGCCATCATCTCCGCGGCTAAGAAGCACATACCGTACGGCAACGGAAAGCACAACCACTTCTGGACAGAGGTGCAAGGAGGCGGTTCGAGCCAGGGACCGAGCGGTCGACGCAGTAGCCCGCCCGTACCACAGCGCCGAGGACGTCCGGACATACCAGGAGGCAGGGAAGGAGGATGACACCGTCATCGCCGAGGAAAAGAAGAAACGCCTCATCGAAGAGCTCCAGTCCATGAAACCGGACGCCGACATGTGGCGCCTGATCCACAGGCTGGACGGCAAACTTACGAAACCTAAGCCCAAACGAACCGATCTCGCGACCACAGAGGGGCCACCTCGCACCAACTCAGCCGGCCACATCAGACCAGGAAAAGGCAGACTTGTTCATTCGATAATATGCTAAGGTGTCGACATTGAAGAACGACCAGGAGCGCGACCGTCCCTAGGCTATAGTCCAGGAAGCTTAAAGAGTAATACAAAGCTGCCAGTGCGAAAACAACAAAACCAACTTCTGCATCCCCTTCTCCCGAATAGAGCTCAAGAAGGCGGATCAACAGTCTGAAGCTGGATACCGTCCCTGGTCCAGACGAAGTCTGCAATGAGATGCTCCGACAACTGGGCTCTAAGGCAGAGACATCCGTATTCCACCTCATGCACAGGACGTGGAGAGAGTGGCGGACCCCAGCCTCCTGGCGCACGGCCACCACTATGATCCTGAAGGGCAAGCCCGCAGCTGAACTGGCAAGTTATCGCTCCGTCTCCCTTCTCTCATGCCTGGGCAAACTGGCGGAGCGGCTGGTGCAGACGAATGCAGCCGTGGCTTGAAACAAACAAACAAGTTCAACAAAAACCAAGCGGGGTTCAGACGAGTCCGCAGCACCGTGGAGCAGCTGGTGAAGGTCTCCAGACATTTTGTTTTGGGGGAGGGGAGCCGTTCTTGCCCACCCCGTAGTCCGGCCTATAGCCATATGCAGCCTGGGTGGGGAGGGAACCACCCCCCTCCCAAGCGGGGAACCGAATGACCTGCGCCAGTAGCCAGACTCGAACCCGGAACCCTTGGAGTCAGACGCTCTACCAACTGAGCCACCCGGCCCCCATCCATCTTCGACGGCCTGGAGGACGCAGACCGACTGCGATCCGTCCTGGTGCTGGTAGACTTCCGGGCGGCCTACGACCGCGTCTGGCACGACGGCATGACTGTGAAGATGGTGCGCCTCGTCCTTCCGACGTGCATGATCAGATGGACGATGTCCACCCTCCGAGACCGGCGAACCAGGGTGAAGTGGAACTCCACCCTCTCCAGCAGCCGAAAGCACCCGCATGGCCTAGCGCAGGGGTCGATCCTGGCCCCGATACTCTGGCTCACATATGTACGTAAATGACGTACCAGCGGGGCTCGAGCCAGCCGTACAGCAGTCCATCTATGCCGACGACCTCGCCCTCTGGACATCAAACCGCAGACTGAAGGAATGCGGGCGATCCCTCCAGCCGGCGCTGGAAGCCCTCGACCTGGTTTGCTACGTGGAAAGTCAGCCCGTTAGTACAGGAATGCTCCACAACCCTCTCCATGGCACCCCTTTAAGAGCGATGCTAGCGAGCCATGTGCAAAACGGAACAAAAATCGTTATCTTAACCCCAACTCTATCGTCTTTGTTGGACCTGTAAATATCAATGAATCTTCTCGAAACTTCACAGAAATGCCTTTCAGCCACATTCGAACTATTCTGAGGATACGCCAAATCAGAACCCGACATCGAATTATTCACTTTAAAAAATAAATCCTTCTTTCGGGTCTTTGCTGTCTTTGATTTGTTCCGAATAATCGTAGCTTTCTTTTTTAGATTAAGATGTAGTCCTTTTGGGTATTTAAGCTTCATGAAAGATGATATGATTGCTGAATTTCCTCATCGAGATATTCTGTGCTACATATGCGGAGAGCTCGAAGAACCCTAAAACTATCCCACGTTTTACCCTATCGCTGTGTCCAGAGAAGTAGTGCACGTAATCTTATCTGTAGGTTCCCGGTATACTTTGAATTTGACGTGATTTCCTGTTCGCACAATTTCTGTGTCAAGGAAAGGAATAGCGTCATGTTTTTCATGTTCTATAGTTAACTGGATTTTAGGATCTACTAAGTTAAGTTCGTGAACCTTTTCCTTCAAATCCATGGTTTGTGGTGCTACTACAAGAATATCATCAACATACCGCACCCAGAGTACATCTACTCCCATTATAATCTAATAATTATGCTTTTCTAGCCATTCCATGTACAAACATGCAGCGACCGGGCTCAGTGGAGATCCCATGGCAAGACCGCTATGTTGAATATACTCAGCGGAATTGAACGTGAAGCCTCCGAAGTTCATGCACATTGATAACAATTTTAAATAGTTATGCTTTGCGAGTGGTAGCTGGCTAGAATCGATACCGTCCACTACGCTTTTGATTGCTTTCAATGCACCTCCCACCGAAACATTTGTGAATAGTGACTCGACATCGAAGCTAGGTAAACACTTTCTGTAAAATCGACGTTTTGGAGTTCTTCCATCAGATCGTCGCTGTTGCGTATGTGGGCATCACTGACGCCACCTAGGGTACTTGATAGAGGTCTTGCTAATACTTTTGCAAGTCGATGGGGGGCGCTGCCGATTCCTGACGTGATAGGACGCATCGGGATATTTGCTTTATGTAGTTTCGGGAGTCCTCGCATTCGTGGGGCGGTCGGCGCTTCTAGCAGATGAAGAAGTTCTCAGACCTTTTCAACACTTTTCTTGCCTCTTGATTGCATTTCTTGCTAGTGTTCTCAATGAAACCAGAAGGTTTATTCTCATGTTTCTTCGTCCTTGAGCAAATCATTCATTGTACTTACATAATCAACCTTATCAATGATAACTACTCCACTTCCTTTGTCCGCTTGAGCTATCACCACCGATGGATCATTAGCCAGTGTTTTCAACGCTTCCATATACCGTCTAGGTAGCGTATCTGGTTGTTGGTCAGCTAATGCCTTACAGCACAACAGTATTCCTTGTATGAAACGTTTTTATATTTTCATACAAGGAAAAAGAAAAAGGTGTCATACAAGGAATACTGTTGTGCTGTAAGGCATTACCAGCAACCAGATAAGCTACCTAGACGGATACGGAAGCGTTGACAACACTGGCTAATGATCCATCGGTGGTGATAACTGAAGCGGAGTAGTTATCATTGATAAGGTTGATTATGTAAGTAAAATGAATGATTTGCTTAAGGACAAAGAAACATGAGAATAAGCCTTCTGGTTTCATTGAGAAGACTAGCAAGAAATTCAATCAAGAGGCAAGACAAGTGTTGAAAAGGTCTGAGAAGGGTAAGCAACTTCTTCATCTGATCGAAGAAGCGCCGGCCGCCCCACGAATGCGAGGACTCCCGAAACTACATAAATCAAATATCCCGATGCGTCCTATCACGTCAGGAATCGGCAGCGCCCCCATCGGCTTGTATTAGCAAGACCTCTATCAAGTACCCTAGGTGGCGTCAGTGATGCCCACATACGCAACAGCGACGATCTGATGGAAAGTCTCCAAAACGTCGATTTTACAGATAAGTGTCTACCTAGCCTCGATGTCAAGTCACTATTCACAAATGTTTCGGTGGGAGGTGCATTGCAAGCAATCAAAAGCGTGGTGGACGGTATCGATCCTAGCCAGCTACCACTCGCCAGCTACTTATTTATACCAGCCAGCTACTTATGTAGTTACAACACGACCAGAATACTTCCTTAACCCGCCATTGACTGGGGGGCGTTTAACGCCCCCTTGATTAATGTTCGTAATAGCTCAAAAACCAACAGAGCTATCAACGTGAAACTTCGGGCACCTTCTTCCAAATCACGTTTAGGTCATCTGTGAAAAAATAAAGCAATTTCGTCGAAATTTTTCGAGTTTCGAGAAACGCCAAAACATGGCAAGGGCTACAATATGGCTATCTCGGATGTTGATTTTTTTTTACCCCCCAAAAAATGAAGAAAACTTCTTGAGAAAAAAAATCAACTTTTTCGAACATTAAAAAAAAACTGGAACATGTCACAGAACCACTTATAGGCAACTGCCATACCAATTTGTTTAATGATATAACCATTTTTGACTGACTTATGGCATATAAAGTATGGGTAACTCATACGTCATATATTGAAATTGCGTTTTTTGTCTTTTATTGACCGGATACAGAAAAATAAATGCCAGCACTGTATTTTGGAGACAAAACTGATGTAGAAACATTCCTTGATCATTTATATTTATCAATCTCAAATTTGGACTTTACACTAACTTCACGTACATTAAGTCAGGTGGTAAAATCAGCTGATCTTGCAGAGGTTACAGAGCAATAATTGCATCTGGGTCATCAATAATTAACTAAAACAACATTGACTTTAAATGGGGAGGTGACGAAATTGACCTGACCTTAGGTCACCGATACAACAAACCCGAGATATACACATTGTAGGCATTGATGACCTTATTAAATCCTGAAAGTTTCAAATCTATCTGACAAACTTTGGCACGGCCACAAACATGTTTGGAGGTAAAGTCACTGGACATGACCTGGTGACCTAACCTGAGATGACCTGGAGATAAAACTTTCACAAAATGTGGGTAATTCATACCCGAATAGCTGTGCCAAATTTGGCGGCACTGCGCGTCGCCATTTTTTCGCTATTTCCGAGAAGAAAAAAAACTCCGGGGGGGGGGGCAAAATGACCCCCGCCTCCCACCAGGGTGAGGGTTAAACAAATAAAGATAAATTCCCTCTCCACATTTTGTTTTGCACAAAGGTAAAACACACCCAGAAGTAATTTGTAGCAAAAAAAGTTCAACATTTTCTCTGGCATACTGCCATTGTATGACATGACCTAAAGTCACGAGGTCATCGGTTCAAAGGTCAAAATATTCAAAATTGGATTGGACCAAATTATTCTTCAGATCATTGCCAGTTCTGCAATATGCGTTTTAAATTGTATACCATTTAACCATGATATAATATAGGCCGCCAAACATACCTATGCAGCGTGACCTCGTGAAATCGCCGTAGGCTATAACTCGGGTCGCTGTTGATCTGAGCGAGCTGGGACCAGCCAAGGTGAATCCAGAGCACACAACTACCCCATGAGCAAATGTGTACCAAAATCTGAGGTGTTAAGTTGCGTTTTTTTTAACCTGTCTTGGATTAGATTTGAAAAAAAACCAGCAATCTCCAGCATTTCAGAGAAATCCCCAGCATTCAGCAGAAATCCCCAGCATTTTAAAAATGCAATCGTACTTGGGTGTCCTAAAATTTTAGCTCCCGTCAATAAATAGTTTAGTCTCTAGAGGTCACTAGGGCATTTTATCCCAAAAGGATTTTCGTGAATAACTGATCGGTTACACATAGTGATAATACTAGTGCTAACCCGTCCGCTCCGCTGGACGATTAGCTGGCATCTCCTGGATGGAGGTATCCGCACCAATCCAGCACGTTCATTAACTGGACTGGAACTGCATAGGACATAATTACCTATTACCCATCAAGGGATCACTGCTCCACCAACTCCGGTGCGTCGGTGACTTATCCCATCTCCCACATATGTCCTATGCATATCTGGCTGGCATCTCCGGGATGGAGGTATCCGCACCAATTCAGCACGTTAATTAACTGGGACTTTTAAACTGAATAAACTGAGCGGTTCCGGAGAGACAGACATACAAGACGCTTATCAAATAGTAATATAGATTAACACCATCGGGTTTGTCTCGTCAAGGCGCCTCGAAACATATCAATTGTGACCTAGTTAGGTCAATTTCCGAATTTGACCCAAGGTCCAGGTCATTTGGTGATCCAGGTAGGTCATGTTGCATATGGGGCGACGCGACTCAATGACACGAACACAGCGGTGTCATTCGCACGTCTCTATCGTTATTACATCAAGAGTTATTGACAAAAAACAAGTGTTGGTGACCAGGGGCGGCGCTGGGCCCTTGAGACTAGGTAGGCAAGGCAGCAGTGACGGCGCCAGGGGTCAAAAGTAGGTGAGGCAGTCGGGAGGGGGTGCGCTGTTTCGTGATTTTTTTTTTAGAGTAGGTTTTCAAATATATGCAGATCACCACGATTGATACTTCACCGCTACAAACAGCCTGTTAATATGCTGTAATCAGCTTGGAATTTATTTGAAAATAGACAAGAATTATCACGGAGATGTGCACGTAAGGCTTTCGATTCGACGCTTAATTCTGCAGGTTGACAATAATTGTGAGACTGCAATCAGAGCCTACACATAAAATCATTAATTATATGCGAAGAACGCTAATAAAAATGCATCTAAATATGTCCATTTGTAATATAAGTATGGACGACCCGCCGATCTCCTTGCAGTAATATGTAACTATTACATAATTTAATTATATTTATCATTTAAATTATTTGTTTAAACTATTAGAAAAAGATCCCACATTCAAAATATCCCCAAACATTTTCATCACGGCGCCTGTCACAAAGGTCCTTTGCTGCTGCAGCGTTGACGCCGCATCGAATTTCTCCGGAACGGAAGCGCCCGGCGAAAACTCAGCTCGATCTTGGTTCGTGCTGTTGTTACGCTGAGATACCGCCAGAGATCTGGTCTGGAGAAGTGGTAGAAACATTATTTTCGAAATAATAATTGAACCCCTATGTGGCAAGCTACCAAGAGCCTAAAATAATAATTGGTATTGCAGTCATATTTATTTTATGAAGTTATTGCGCTTAAAAAGGTGTGCTTTTTCGATTTTCTAATTGATTTGCCTACCTTACAAGGGATTTTCTACTGCAGGACGCAATAGATTTGTACACAGGTTGGTCGAGAATCTAGTAGGACGAGGTAGGCAAGCTTAGGCAATGTTTTTCTTACATTTGCGTTTAATTTATAGTTTCGAAGGAAATTTTCTTGGAAAATGGAACAGGATAGGCCCATTCCTATTGCAGAAAACCATATTAATCAATAAGGAAAAAAAATAAATGAAAAGAAGGGAAAATAAATATCGGTATCGGAAGAAGGCTACGGAACTGGGTAGGCATTGCCTACCTTGCCTACATGGGAGAACCGCCACTGATGGTGACCTCAGATGACCTCTTGCAGAGGTCACTGAGCAACAATTGCACCTGCGTCATCAATAATGAGCTAAAATAACATGATTCTGGAAGAATTGGCCTGATCCAATGCATATTCTCTGAATAGGAACCATTTGTATATTCTCCCATTGACATAATGGGAGGTCACGAAATTGACCTTACCTTATGTCGTAATTTTGGAGGCAGACATACTTCGGGTTTATACGAGAGTGCCCGCTCGGCTATCGCCCATTAATGCGTTTACTGGTCATGTATTCAAGTATGCCATTTGTGACTCGTGTGTTTTGCCATTTCTTTGCATGTTGCTGTGATGTGAGCTCACACGTACGGGTATTTGGCTGTTGAGTTAACTCTATCGTGTGCACTGTGCACCACATGTCAACCGGTGTGGATCTGATGTTTTTTTTTGTCATGCAAGCAGAATATATCTGACTGTTGAGTTAGTTATCTGACGCTGAATTAGATTAAAGAGTGAGGTGGGTTACGTCTCGCATGGCCAGTGTCCCGAAAATACGTAGAATCGCTTGGCCATGGCACTATCAAAACGCACCATGGACCATACTGGCAGCCAGTCGGCTCTTTTGGTTAGGGAGACCATTTTGTCGTTTGGGATTTTGGTCGGCGACCACGAAATAACTTTTTTCACCCCTGGACTTCCCTCTCCCTCTGCGTCATCGAAGACTGTGATTGCACTTCGCATGTTGCTCGCGCTGTCTGTGACGACCACGAATGTCCGGTTGTGCACTTGCAGGTGAAACTCATCGATGATGTCCTGGTATGTAGTCAGGATGTTTTCACCAGTGCGCCTCTCCGAGAAACGTCTGCAAAGGGGAAAGAGTAGAAATATAATAATTTTACTAAATAGCTAGACAGCGTGACATGCTAGCAAAACAATTTTACCAAAGCTATATATTCGTATTTCTTCATTTGGCATAAATAAGATTAATAAGAATAACAACTGTAATGAGACAAGAGTACATGTAAAAAGCTACATTATTGTTATGATGCATTGGTGTTTTAGTTTAAGGGTGCTGCCCATCCAAAACCATTTTGTGATTAATGCCAGCTATGAACATATTAATATTTAATTGGGAATTCAGTTTCAGAACAAAAATGACATCTTCATCAAAAATGCAGATGTAATCAGAAAATACATCTCAGCAATTCACATTGGAGCAGATAATGACATACTCAGGGCGTAGCAACGTTTGGATCTTAATTGAACTTAAAAGAACTTAAGTTTACCTGAATTCCAGCAGATGCGTTTTCAGCTCATCCTGTTGAATGAAGTGCACTGTCACTCCTAGATATGAAATCAGATTTTTGGCACTCCAAAGATCCATAGTCAGTGTGACTATGACATAGTCTGTCTGGTGGAAGTTCTGCCACCATTGTCTTTAGGGATGACTAAACTTCAGAAGCCCTGATCAGGATTTGGTCTCGCAGTGCCTGCCTCGTTGGTAGATGGTAGCTAAAAGAGCAGCAAAGAGCAGCAATATATAGCAAAGCACATATTGGAGGGGTTCATGGCGCCAGACTGACTTACATGGCCAATGTGAAACATTCTACAAAAACAGTGACTTTTCGAGAAACAAATATCACCGTTGTTTTCAGCAACACCTGCTCCATATTTTAGACTACAACCAGCGTATATTTGACAACTTTCAGGAAGGTGAAACATTCCCTTTAAAGGGAAATAATGACCTTTTTCCACAAAAATGGAGTTTGCACTTGAAATCGCCAGACAAGACCAAAATATATTGTAAATTCATCACATTTTGCATGAAAACTTCCCTACCGAAAGATATTTCAAGTTAAAGTTGATGCGTTCCACACTTTTAACGACCGGTACATGCAAGTACTTTTTGGTCCTCATCAAACTGCGGGCTTTTCCCGTATTGTTTTTGTACGCAATGGAGTGGAAAATATATTGTGCGTTCTGCTTGTTGTGATTATATGCCCGGCGATCTTCTAAAACTAACAGCGATTGGAAAAAGTGGCAATAAAATCGGAAGCTCATCGATGCACATCAACGGCGGCATAGTTAGTGGTTGCGACCCTCATTTTTTTAAAAAATCGATTCATTTGTTTTCAACATTAGGAGTATTGTATAATTTGTCTGTGGCTGTATATAACACTATGCTTTATATTATGAAAAATTAAAAAAAAATCCCCAAAAAACTAACAAACAATAACACAAAACTGGCAATTAAATCGGAAGCTCATCGATGCACATCGACGGCGACCTATTTAGCGTCGGCGATTTGTTTACAAAGTCATTGTCATGCTTCTCGGCGCACTTAACCATTGTGGCGAGTTGTTCCTGATTAGTATACCAAGTCCCGTAGCAGGCTTTGTTAATGACGTCACTGGTGCCATTCTTGTGTAGCATTGCAAAATATATCTGATTTTGAGTTGAAAGCTAATTAAAGACTTATTCAAATTATTGTTTTTAAGTTTGAATTTTCTTGTGAATCATTATTAAAGGTATTTTATCACTGTATTTCATAGTAGTTGACACTTCAGAAATTTGTGACATAATAATATTGTATCCAATATGCATTTCCCTCACCTTTTGATATTGTGGCGCCAGACTTGTCAACGATTCAATGTGAATCGACTACTTTTGATTGAATCATTCTTATTTCAAATGAATGACTCATGAATCGATTCACCTCATGTGCAAACCTGTTGTGAGTCACTGATTGAATCATTCATACAGAGAAAATAGGCTGATTGAATCATTCATTGCTCAAAGAATCATTCTTTTTTGGTCGAACAGCATAAACTGTCCACAAAATGTGCCAGCGGCCCAGCATTCATCTGTGCCCTGTGGACAAACCAGGCACTTAATGGCCAATTATATGAGCTCTATGTCCTGAGCTGTAGCCTGTAATTCATCTATGTGTAAAGAAAGTGAGGCTTTGTGTCCAACTCCAGTGGGCACAAAGCCACTGTTCAATCAGCCCTAACTAGGTGAATACCTTGGAACTGGTAGGGTTAGGGGTAGGTACCTACATACTTAGAAAAGGTAACTAACTCAGACCTTGGCTCGTAAACCACACAGTACACGCATACCTTTTTCAATTTATCAAAAGGTACCCACCTTTTCCTAATTTCTAGGCTATACCATATCAAAAACTAGATCATAAATAAACATTTGCATGACCTCCGCATGTCCCAAATATCACTGTCGCATCTGCGCCGCTTTATTCCACATCATGCTTTATAAAAAAATATTACCTAATGCAAAATCAAAATAAATTTTATATTCGCTTTAAAAAAAATGAAACGTAAAGTCATTAATGCTTTTGGAACTTGGAATTTGCAATTATAATAAATATTATAAATATCATTTTATAATCAAAATAAAAAACACGTGTGTCCAATTGGCTCACATTCACATTCACATTCAGAAATATATTCGCGGACTATTTGGATTGGCTTCAAAATTGGTACACATACCTAGTGATCACAACCTAGTGATCATTCTGGTAAAATCTTAGAGTCGCACATTTAAAATCAAAGGAGTTAGAGCAGGTCAGATAGGTTTAAGGTCAAACAGTGGACTATTCCGATTTGCATGCAAACTACCACACTGGTAGAACATAACCTCCTTATTACGCTCATGAAATATTAGAGTCGCACATTCAAAATCAAAGGATTTAGAGCAGGTCATATGTTTAAGGTCAAACAGCAGACTATTCTGATGTGCATGAAAATTGGCACACAGGTAGAGCATGACCTCCCATCACGCTCATGTAATCTTAGAGTCGCACATTCAAAATCAAAGGAGTTAGACAAAGGAGTCGACACTTCCCTTTAAGGTTGAGTGAGTGAGTGAGTGATTGAATCAAGATTAAATCATTCATTATGGTAATAATGAGTGATTGAATCATGATTGAATCATTCATTATGGTAATGTTGAGTGATTGAATCATGATTGAATCATTCATTATGGTAATGTTGAGTGATTGAATCATGATTGAATCATTCATTATGGTAATGTTGAGTGATTGAATCATGATTGAATCATTCATTATGGTCCGTGAATCACTGTGAATCGATTCATGACAAATATGAATCATTGACAAGTCTATGTGGCGCAGTGCCCAGTGCTTTGCGAATACTAGCTTGCCTGGGGTCAATTCATTCCGCCCTTATTTTATTCGAGTTGGTATAGTTGGCATGTTGTTGTTATTCATGACTTATACTGATAGTCAGTCATGCATCACGGATGCTTCACGGATTGCTTCACGGATCAGAGCGCAGCTCGAACGCACGCTAGTAGCGTTTCGTTCTCCATGGCAACCAGGCGTGAGCCAATGAAAAGCCAGAACGTATTCCCTTTCTGGCTTTTGATTGGCTGACGCCTGGTTGCCATGGAGAACGAAAGCGCTACTAGCGCTACTAGCGTATGTCCGAGCAGCGCTCAGTTTGATCGGAAACGTCACAGAGCCTCCAAAAATGCCGCACTCGATGTAAACAATGGTAGGGAAGGACGAATTTGTCAATGACCTTCATCAAGTACACAAGGTACTTGTTTTGTATTTTTTCCAAACTTACAACTTTGAATTTGGGAATAATTTTATTTAATTCTTAAATTTAAATAAAATAATTTTAAAACCATAACGGTAGCCTAAGAAATTGTTGCTTACAAAATCAAAAGGTAATTATTTATCTTTAACCCTATAAGTGGCAGGCTCCTGGCTACCCCTATTAGTGGCAGGGGGGGAGGCGGATTCCGCCCCTGGAGATCTCGAAATCTACCCGTACGATTTTCAAAAATCAAACGGCGTTTGATTCCCCTCAACACGATCTACATTTCTGAGAATGTAATCATTATAAAATAATGCAATCATTACAAATATAAATGTTTGATGGGGGCAAAAACTACAAAAAATAGAGGTATTTGTGATCCAACACAGCTGTCATGTTTATCAACCGATTGTAACGCAACTAATGGGGATCGATATATTGAATTGGGGATTGATGACTTTTTAAAATTCAAAAATCATAGGCGTTTTCAGGTCACTAAATTTGGGGGTAAAAAAATGCCTTATAAAACCGTCTTTTTTCGATAAATGAAATGGTACGCTATTGTGACATCGGACACAACAGTTATACATAATATTTGCATCCATAGGCGGCGCCAGGTTAGCGAAAAAGGGAGGCAATATATATATATATATATATATATATATATATATATATATATATATATATATATATATATATATATATATATATATATATATAAATCCTGTAAACCTCCCCTTTTTAAGTCCCTCAAGCCGCCTCTGCACCGAGAGAAAAAAGTACTCTTTGAAGAGTAAAAGGGTCGTTTGTCTATTTTCACTCTCCCAGGAATGCTGCCAAAACTCTCCTTTGTTGCTATGCGATGACTGCCAAAACTCTCCCTCAAGTATGGAGAAACTCTGCGAAAACTCTTCAACTCTGGAGAAACTCTGCCAAAACTCCCTAAACTATGCTGAAGCTCCTTCTTAAAACTTCCGCAACACTGACTTTACTCTGGCAACTCTCTCTCTCTCATTACTCTGTTGTTATAATGCCATGACCCCCATGGTCATGGCAAATGGATGTGATGTGACAGTGAATTTCACAGCAAATCCTGCTTTCAACAGTGTCCGACGGATGTCTTTTAAAAGGCACGGACACGCTCAACCATCCAAACTTTATTAAAAACATGACTGGAAGCCATGGATGAAGTACTCTCAGGCACAATGTAACACAACATAACAGCATAAAATGACAAATAACAGTGGGCATAAGAGTCGATTCAATCACAAATCAGTCGCTAACATTTTCCTTTAAATTAATTAAATCCCCTTAAAACTGACAGTTAACCGAATACCAATCAAATCAATCATTTCCGTATGTGTGTGTGTGTGTGTGCGTGCGTGCGTGCGTGCGTGCGTGCGTGCGTGCGTGCGTGCG
Organism: Chirona hameri; assembly: GCA_036785665.1. Taxonomy (NCBI): domain Eukaryota; kingdom Metazoa; phylum Arthropoda; class Thecostraca; order Balanomorpha; family Balanidae; genus Chirona; species Chirona hameri. The sequence goes on from JAXIVJ010000618.1 coordinate 147,456, forward strand.
TGCGTGCGTGCGCGCGCGCGTGTTCCTATGACGGAGGAGCGATATTTGCTGGGCTCCTCCCGCATTCTCGCAGAGTGCCCGCCGTCCCTCCGCCCGCTGCCAGAAGGGTTGACAGGCTAGGCCGTAGAACCCGGTCCACCGTAGCTAGAAGGAAACTTGTCCCATCCCACCAGTGCCATAGCAAGAACCATTGCCCCACTATCGCATGCCCCTCCGCTGCGGCGCTAGTGTCGCCTCAAGCGGGGATGGCTGCCGGGCGGATTCACCACCTAGAGGTCACTGTTGCCTCCTACTTTTGTGACATGGCCTGCAGCTCGGCGACGGCTTTCGCCGCTGCCGCGCTGGGGTTGTGCTCGCATGGCAGCTCAAGCACATGCGTTTGCAGGAACCAGTTTACATTTTTTGGGTGCGGTGCGTTTTTTGGTTAAATATATAAAACAGCATAACGAACACAAGCACGGCACTGGTGAGACGATTCACGCGGACCACATGTACATTCTCGACCAGCACTTCGTAGTCTGCCACCTCGTGTCCGTCGAGTGCTCGTCAGTGGGGGGCACGATATGCGTCAGCTTCGTCTCATGGTCGCAGTCGAGTACTACTGCACTCTCCATGTAGGCGCAGCAGCGTTTCTACTGATCCGCCTGTGGACCAAAAACAATGCAGCAATGCTATTTACAACATTTAGGCTGGAGACTTCCAGACGCGTTTATCTCGCGTTTAGGGGTTCGTGGGTAAGTTGACGTGTAACTCGCGTGTAAGTCGGTGGCTAACTTTAAACGGTGACTTCCACTGTTGTGTAACTAGTTCATGAGCTAAGTTAGCGAACCAACTTACCCGCGAGCACACCCATGTATTAAGTTCACGTTTAGCGTTTCTTTGCTCCATTTTTGCCTCTTAAATCACTCTCAAAGTTAATTTTCCTAGAATATTCTATTTTGATGAGAGAGAGAATTGTTTGACGATTATGTTGTATGTTTTTCAATCCATTTTAGACAGCCATTTTGCTGTAAATTGGATGCGAGTTTAAGGCTAATTAACTCCTTATTAGTAACTCATAAAAAAATTAAAATGTCTATTCCTTCTCTGTACGCTCCTTATGACCATATTGCATCGTATGAGAGCTCTAATTGAACCGTGGCTATGCCGTAAAGGTCACGCCAACGGGAGTGCTCGTTAATGTAAATGCATGCTTAGTGCATGCATTCAGGTTACATACATGCACGCATACATCATACATGGATACACATACATACATACATGCATACATACATACAAACATACATGCATACATGCATGCATACGTACATACATACATGCACACAAACATATCTTTATCGTTTATTTAAATTAACGCATTCACAACAGAACGGGATGTGATTTTGAGATGCTCCAGAGTCCAGTTTCGATTATTCCTTCGCCGTCAATCGCTCTTCCCGGCTTGTGAGTCGCGACGTGAGGCTCAAATTTGACACCGCCGGCCCGAAACCTGATCGGCTGGCCTGTCGGCCGAGCTGGACGGGCGCATTTCTGTTCGCAACGTCAGAACGACGAGAGTGGTTGTGACGAGGAGACGTGCGTGAGGATAGTGCCATGGATAGGAAGAAGAAGAGAAGCAGAAATTTCAGTAATCGAGACCGGTTTCTTTTGACCGACGTAATGAAGACAGAAGTAAAGGTGATCGAAAGCAAACGACATGATGGAAGAAGCAACGATGCACGGAAACAGGCATGGCAGAATGTTGTTAATGCATTCAATGCCAGGACAGATGAAAAACGAGAAGAAAAACAACTAGCACAGCTATGGCGGGACATCAAGAGAAATGCCAAGAAGGATCATTCACGGTTCAGGCGGCAGCGCATGGGCACTGGCGGTGGACCAGAGCCTGCTCCACTAGAGTCGCTGACCGAAGAAATACGAGACATGATCCCCCAAGTGTTCCAACCAATCGTTGGAGTCGTTGATGACGACGAAGAGATGGAGATTCCTGAATCAGGTGATTGTTTTTTTTTGTCATTTGCGATGCATGAAAGACGACGCTGCTTTTTAAAATATCGCGTTATACAATTAAATACTCAAAGCTGTTACTGCAATGTTTGCATGCGCTAATACTGAAGCAGGGTGTACATAGGGTGTAGCAGGGTGTACATGTATTACATAGCGCATGGGTGTAGGAACCGGGGGGGGGGGGGGGGGGGGGTCGGGGAGCCATGGCCAACCCACTTTTGAGCAATTTTGTGTGTGATAAAATCTGTATTTTTGCGTGAAGGAAAAATATAGGTATCTTTTGTTTTCCCATTTTACGATTAAATTGGTTTCGTTTCAGAGACACCTGGCAATTCATCAACTGCTGGTGACAGGGACGCTGACTCGCTGCCGGATCCTGACATTGCCGATTCTGGGGCAGCGCAAGGATCATCGCGGTCGCGCAGGCAGCGCCCTCAGGCATCGTCAGCGAGCAGCAGCGCGGTGGATGGCATCGCTCAATCGGCTTCAGAGTATCACAACGCCAGAATGTCAATGCTGCTAGACGAGCACAAGGCAAAGATGGACATGATGTGCGAAGAACAGAAGATGAAAGAGGCTGAACATGAGCAGCACACGGATGAACACCGCCTAAAAATGCAGATTCTTCACGAGCTGCGTGCTAAGATAAGTGCGTCTCCTGGAGATCACGGTGAGCAGCTTCAGGATGTCGCTGCTGTCCTCAGCTACCTCTAGCTTCTGGTTAGTGGCAAACGAACGCTGAAAGAAAACACGTTAGGATAATGGAAAGGAAAACGTTTTATGGTGTGTGCGCTGTGCAGACCTCGGTCTTATGCCTTTGAGCTCAATCCCAAGAGACGATTGTTTCTAATGTTCATGTGCTGTGAAAATCTAGAGATACATATGTGCCAAAGGCCCAGTTGTCTAATCGTTTATCACGTGGCTCCGATGCTAGAAATACACGACGCATACATATGAAACTGTATTTTCACCCGAAAATAAACACAGCAACCGATGGCAAAGCAATCGAACTATCACCATGTACAATGCAGACGCCGCTGAGTATTTGAAGTTCAACGATTCATACAGTTAACAAAGGCGGTGGCTTTAAAAAAACATTCTCATGCGACCGTCCTGCGCTCTCACAGTCTGTCTCGACGCGCGACGACGCGCGTCGAGTATCTCTCGCTCATCGACGCGCGAAGTGCGCCTCTATGAGATGCCGTCTTTCGACGTTGCCGACATCTGCGTGTCGCGGGACATCGTCGTCTTGGTCGGGGTCGATGTCCTGACCTGGCTCGTCCTCTGCGCCAACCTCACCAGGCTCGAGTCCCATGTTGTACACAACCATGGCAGCCACGATGGTGTTACAGCAGCGCCGTGGGCTGAATCGGAGTTGTTGGCTCAGGCAGAGCAATTTTTTCTTCGCATGTCCGAATGTTCTCTCGATGATGTTCCTGGTAGTACGATGAGCGCAGTTATAGCGGCGTTCGGCAGCCGTGTTAGTCCTGTTCAGTGGCGTCAAGATGATCTCGGAGTTGCCATAGCCGCCATCACCCAGTATAATCCCTCTTTCTTGCTGCTCTTCTAGGCGCCGCTCCAGTCTAGCTCGTAGCGAACAGTTATCCCACACGCGAGAGTCGTGTGTTGACCCGGGCCATCTGGCCACAACGTTAGTAAATCTATGTCGAGCGTCACAAGTAGCTTGGACGTTGATGGACATGAATCCTTTTCTATTCCTGTACAGTTCAGCATCTGGCCCAGGAGGACAGAGTATCGGAACATGTGTTCCATCGATTACACTGATTACACCGGGGAATGCAGCGACTTCGTAAAATTCCTGTTTTGCCTTTTCCATCTCTGCATGCGTTTTGGGAAATCTGATGTAGCGATTCCGCAAACCGGCAATGGCGTTGATCACCTTGTGAACCTTTCTTCCAGCTGTGGTTCTGGCTACTCCAACCATGTCTCCAATGACACGGTGAAACGTTCCTGTGGCGAGAAACCGTAATGCCAATAGCAGCTGCAGAGATGGTGATAGGGCGCAATTGCGATCACTGGCCTCTTCGATTTGGTCCTGAATCTGCTCCAAAAGTTCAAGAACTTTCGCTTTGGTTAAGCGAAAACGGTCAAGAAACTCGAAATCGTTATAAAAGACAAGTGGGTCCGTTCTTTCCCGCATGACATATGGTCGTCTTTGATTGCCACGATCTTCTTCGTTTACGTCACGGACTAGATCTAAATATCCTTCCATGGTCGATTCCTGCGTCAAAATCTTCAAATCCTCACGCACATCACTGATCACCGCACAACCTCGTCGTCCACAGGCTCACTTGATCCTACTGATCCGTCGATCGGCCGCGGGGTCCGGTCTGCGTCGGGCGCTGAACTCGACACCGCTCATTCGACGCTGCTGAGGTGCCGCCCCGCCGCGCCTCTCCCCCTCCCCTTGCGAAGGTGCGGCGCACTCAGCGGACGGGGGTGTAATCGGAGACAGCAGTGCGACATGAACGCAGACACATGATGTCCAACGCCGTGGTACGATATGTTATTTCCATTTAATTATTACAGCAAACCGGTTATGGATGGTCGCACTATGCTGATATCATGCGAACATAAGTGCACGCCCATCGCTTACATGCCAGGAGGCCACTTACGTTTGTAAACATTTCTTACGGCACATTATTTCCACAAATAGCAAAATACTACGTCTTTACTACGGTTTGTTTACGTTTTTACGTCGAACAGCTGATCGGTTTGCCCTTTAAACTGGCGTGTAAGTTGGCATTTAAATAGTTACACGCGTGTAGCTGCCCACGAGATACCCGTCCGTGGAAGTCACCGATTAAAAGTTGGTGGGCAGCTAAACGCGCGTTTAGAGGTTTGTGTGTAAGATAAACGTGAGATAAACGTGAACTGGAAGTCTCCAGCCTTAGGCTGGAGACTTCCAGACGCGTTTATCTCGCGTTTAGGGGTTCGTGGGTAAGTTGACGTGTAACTCGCGTGTAAGTCGGTGGCTAACTTTAAACGGTGACTTCCACTGTTGTGTAACTAGTTCATGAGCTAAGTTAGCGAACCAACTTACCCGCGAGCACACCCATGTATTAAGTTCACGTTTAGCGTTTCTTTGCTCCATTTTTGCCTCTTAAATCACTCTCAAAGTTAATTTTCCTTGAATATTCTATTTTGATGAGAGAGAGAATTGTTTGACGATTATGTTGTATGTTTTTCAATCCATTTTAGACAGCCATTTTGCTGTAAATTGGATGCGAGTTTAAGGCTAATTAACTCCTCATTAGTAACTCATAAAAAAATTAAAATGTCTATTCCTTCTCTGTACGCTCCTTATGACCATATTGCATCGTATGAGAGCTCTAATTGAACCGTGGCTATGCCGTAAAGGTCACGCCAACGGGAGTGCTCGTTAATGTAAATGCATGCTTAGTGCATGCATTCAGGTTACATACATGCACGCATACATCATACATGGATACACATACATACATACATGCATACATACATACAAACATACATGCATACATGCATGCATACGTACATACATACATGCACACAAACATATATTTATCGTTTATTTAAATTAACGCATTCACAACAGAACGGGATGTGATTTTGAGATGCTCCAGAGTCCAGTTTCGATTATTCCTTCGCCGTCAAGTGTTCGTTGACACAAGCAGAGCGGAAGGGCTATCAGCGCTCCGCCGCGAGGGGAGCGACCGGCGGTACACAGACCGCCGGCGCGGCGCACCAGTCTGCGTGTGAGTGCTCCAGGAGACGCACGCACACGCTCTGATCCCCACGCAGTGTCGCCATCCCGGAGCATGGAGGAATTTGCGTACGCCATCACCGGTGAGTGTCCTCCCCCTGTGCGCTGTAGCGCGGCGTGGCAGTAGTCACGCCGCCGACTACACCTACTGCTCCTCCAGGTGTATACACGCCCGCCGCACGGCCCGCGCCCGGCACGCGCCTCATCCGCTGATCGTGTGGGTCGCCCGTGTCCCGCTGTTACCTGCCCCAAGTGCAGTCACGCTCGCCGCACGGCACGCGACTCATGCGCTGATCGTGTGACGCGCCCGTGTCCCGCTGTGACCTGCCCCAGGTGCAGTCACGCTCGCCGCACGGCACACGACTCATGCGCTGATCGTGTGAGTTGCCCGTGTCCCGCCGTTACCTGCCCCGAGTGCAGTCACGCCCGCAGTTCGGCACGCGATTCATACGCTAGTCGTTGAGACACCCGTGTCCCGCAGTTACCTGCCCCGAGTGCAGTCACGCTCGCCGCACGGCACGCGACTCCTACGCTGAACGTGTGAGCCGCCCGTGTCCCGCTGTTACCTGCCCCGAGTGCAGTCACGCTCGCCGCACGGCACGCGACTCATGCGCTGATCGTGTGAGTTGCCCGTGGCCCGCCGTTACCTGCCCCGAGTGCAGTCACGCTCGCCGCACGGCACGCGACTCATACGCTGAACGTGTGAGCCGCCCGTGTCCCGCAGTTACCTGCCCCGAGTGCAGTCACGCTCGCCGCACGGAACGCGACTCATACGCTGATCGTGTGGGTCGCCCGTGTCCCGCTGTTACCTGCCCCGAGTGCAGTCACGCTCGCCGCACGGCACGCGACTCATACGCTGAACGTGTGAGCCGCCCGTGTCCCGCCGTTACCTGCCCCGAGTGCAGTCACGCTCGCCGCACGGCACGCGACTCATACGCTGATCGTGTGGGTCGCCCGTGTCCCGCTGTTACCTGCCCCGAGTGCAGTCACGCTCGCCGCACGGCACGCGACTCATACGCTGAACGTGTGAGCCGTCCGTGTCCCGCCGTTACCTGCCCCGAGTGCAGTCACGCTCGCCGCACGGCACGCGACTCATACGCTGATCGTTTGAGACGCCCGTGTCCCGCCGTTACCTGCCCCAGGTGCAGTCACGCCCGCTGCACGGCACGCGCCTCATCCGCTGATCGTTTGAGACGCCCGTCCGTGTCCCGCCGCTACCTGCCCGAGTGCAGTCCCGACCGGCGCATGGTCCGCGACCGACCGCAGAAACTTCGTGCCGCCCGTGTTCCGCCGCTCCCTCCACCAGGTGCAGTCACGCATGCCGCACGGCACGCGGTCCGCCAGCGGCCGCTCGTACCTGTCCGGGCCCGCCCGGGCCGCCCGTGACGGCGCTGGGCGGGGGCGCTGACCGGCCGCCCGTGTGCGTCTTCCCCGTCGCCTCCCGTCCACCATCTGTAGCGGCGGCGTCTTCCAAGGAACCTAAGTCAACACGGTTGTTAAGGGGTGCCCACACGCCGGGCCGGTCGCCGCCCCGCCGCCCGACACCCTTGTCGGACACTGGCCCCAGTATCCGGCGCTCGGGTGACATGGTTGTACGCCGGGTCGGTCACCCCGCGACGACAACAACAGCTGGCCCACTGGCTGGGTGCTGCCGAGCTTGTGTGCCGTCGGCGCCGCGGGCCGGGCGGCGCCGGACCGCCGGTGACGTCAGGGGGACCCGGCCACGCCCGCCAGGGCGTGCCCGCGGCCGGCAGTCGCCCCGCGCGTGTGCCACCCTGACACAGGTCGAGCCATGGACCTGCCGTTTGCCGGGTTCCCGGGGCCAGGACTGCACCCCTGCCGCGGCCACTCCGCCTTGGAGCGTGCCACCCGACAGCTGCTGTCGAACAGCTTAGCGCCTGCGTCCCACAAGGCCTACCGCGCCGGTCAGGCCTGCTATCGTCAGTTCTGCACCAAGTTCGGTCTCGCCGAGACGCCTGCCAGTGACGCCACGCTGGCATACTTTCACCGAGGAGACGTGCGTGAGGATAGTGCCATGGATAGGAAGAAGAAGAGAAGCAGAAATTTCAGTAATCGAGACCGGTTTCTTTTGACCGACGTAATGAAGACAGAAGTAAAGGTGATCGAAAGCAAACGACATGATGGAAGAAGCAACGATGCACGGAAACAGGCATGGCAGAATGTTGTTAATGCATTCAATGCCAGGACAGATGAAAAACGAGAAGAAAAACAACTAGCACAGCTATGGCGGGACATCAAGAGAAATGCCAAGAAGGATCATTCACGGTTCAGGCGGCAGCGCATGGGCACTGGCGGTGGACCAGAGCCTGCTCCACTAGAGTCGCTGACCGAAGAAATACGAGACATGATCCCCCAAGTGTTCCAACCAATCGTTGGAGTCGTTGATGACGACGAAGAGATGGAGATTCCTGAATCAGGTGATTGTTTTTTTTTGTCATTTGCGATGCATGAAAGACGACGCTGCTTTTTAAAATATCGCGTTATACAATTAAATACTCAAAGCTGTTACTGCAATGTTTGCATGCGCTCATACTGAAGCAGGGTGTACATAGGGTGTAGCAGGGTGTACATGTATTACATAGCGCATGGGTGTAGGAACCGGGGGGGGGGGGGGGGTCGGGGAGCCATGGCCAACCCACTTTTGAGCAATTTTGTGTGTGATAAAATCTGTATTTTTGCGTGAAGGAAAAATATAGGTATCTTTTGTTTTCCCATTTTACGATTAAATTGGTTTCGTTTCAGAGACACCTGGCAATTCATCAACTGCTGGTGACAGGGACGCTGACTCGCTGCCGGATCCTGACATTGCCGATTCTGGGGCAGCGCAAGGATCATCGCGGTCGCGCAGGCAGCGCCCTCAGGCATCGTCAGCGAGCAGCAGCGCGGTGGATGGCATCGCTCAATCGGCTTCAGAGTATCACAACGCCAGAATGTCAATGCTGCTAGACGAGCACAAGGCAAAGATGAACATGATGTGCGAAGAACAGAAGATGAAAGAGGCTGAACATGAGCAGCACACGGATGAACACCGCCTAAAAATGCAGATTCTTCACGAGCTGCGTGCTAAGATAAGTGCGTCTCCTGGAGATCACGGTGAGCAGCTTCAGGATGTCGCTGCTGTCCTCAGCTACCTCTAGCTTCTGGTTAGTGGCAAACGAACGCTGAAAGAAAACACGTTAGGATAATGGAAAGGAAAACGTTTTATGGTGTGTGCACTGTGCAGACCTCGGTCTTATGCCTTTGAGCTCAATCCCAAGAGACGATTGTTTCTAATGTTCATGTGCTGTGAAAATCTAGAGATACATATGTGCCAAAGGCCCAGTTGTCTAATCGTTTATCACGTGGCTCCGATGCTAGAAATACACGACGCATACATATGAAACTGTATTTTCACCCGAAAATAAACACAGCAACCGATGGCAAAGCAATCGAACTATCACCATGTACAATGCAGACGCCGCTGAGTATTTGAAGTTCAACGATTCATACAGTTAACAAAGGCGGTGGCTTTAAAAAAAAACATTCTCATGCGACCGGCCTGCGCTCTCACAGTCTGTCTCGACGCGCGACGACGCGCGTCGAGTATCTCTCGCTCATCGACGCGCGAAGTGCGCCTCTATGAGATGCCGTCTTTCGACGTTGCCGACATCTGCGTGTCGCGGGACATCGTCGTCTTGGTCGGGGTCGATGTCCTGACCTGGCTCGTCCTCTGCGCCAACCTCACCAGGCTCGAGTCCCATGTTGTACACAACCATGGCAGCCACGATGGTGTTACAGCAGCGCCGTGGGCTGAATCGGAGCTGTTGGCTCAGGCAGATAAATTTTTTCTTCGCATGTCCGAATGTTCTCTCGATGATGTTCCTGGTAGTACGATGAGCGCAGTTATAGCGGCGTTCGGCAGCCGTGTTAGTCCTGTTCAGTGGCGTCAAGATGATCTCGGAGTTGCCATAGCCGCCATCACCCAGTATAATCCCTCTTTCTTGCTGCTCTTCTAGGCGCCGCTCCAGTCTAGCTCGTAGCGAACAGTTATCCCACACGCGAGAGTCGTGTGTTGACCCGGGCCATCTGGCCACAACGTTAGTAAATCTATGTCGAGCGTCACAAGTAGCTTGGACGTTGATGGACATGAATCCTTTTCTATTCCTGTACAGTTCAGCATCTGGCCCAGGAGGACAGAGTATCGGAACATGTGTTCCATCGATTACACTGATTACACCGGGGAATGCAGCGACTTCGTAAAATTCCTGTTTTGCCTTTTCCATCTCTGCATGCGTTTTGGGAAATCTGATGTAGCGATTCCGCAAACCGGCAATGGCGTTGATCACCTTGTGAACCTTTCTTCCAGCTGTGGTTCTGGCTACTCCAACCATGTCTCCAATGACACGGTGAAACGTTCCTGTGGCGAGAAACCGTAATGCCAATAGCAGCTGCAGAGATGGTGATAGGGCGCAATTGCGATCACTGGCCTCTTCGATTTGGTCCTGAATCTGCTCCAAAAGTTCAAGAACTTTCGCTTTGGTTAAGCGAAAACGGTCAAGAAACTCGAAATCGTTATAAAAGACAAGTGGGTCCGTTCTTTCCCGCATGACATATGGTCGTCTTTGATTGCCACGATCTTCTTCGTTTACGTCACGGACTAGATCTAAATATCCTTCCATGGTCGATTCCTGCGTCAAAATCTTCAAATCCTCACGCACATCACTGATCACCGCACAACCTCGTCGTCCACAGGCTCACTTGATCCTACTGATCCGTCGATCGGCCGCGGGGTCCGGTCTGCGTCGGGCGCTGAACTCGACACCGCTCATTCGACGCTGCTGAGGTGCCGCCCCGCCGCGCCTCTCCCCCTCCCCTTGCGAAGGTGCGGCGCACTCAGCGGACGGGGGTGTAATCGGAGACAGCAGTGCGACATGAACGCAGACACATGATGTCCAACGCCGTGGTACGATATGTTATTTCCATTTAATTATTACAGCAAACCGGTTATGGATGGTCGCACTATGCTGATATCATGCGAACATAAGTGCACGCCCATCGCTTACATGCCAGGAGGCCACTTACGTTTGTAAACATTTCTTACGGCACATTATTTCCACAAATAGCAAAATACTACGTCTTTACTACGGTTTGTTTACGTTTTTACGTCGAACAGCTGATCGGTTTGCCCTTTAAACTGGCGTGTAAGTTGGCATTTAAATAGTTACACGCGTGTAGCTGCCCACGAGATACCCGTCCGTGGAAGTCACCGATTAAAAGTTGGTGGGCAGCTAAACGCGCGTTTAGAGGTTTGTGTGTAAGATAAACGTGAGATAAACGTGAACTGGAAGTCTCCAGCCTTAATATTCAAGTATGTGAGCAAACTAATCCAGCAGCCATATAACGACCAGTATGACGCCTTAATCGGTTTAGGACGAGCGAGCCCGTAACGTTAATATCTACTACCTATGACATGTTTTTTTATATTTGCAATATTGATCAAACGGTTTTGTGTTACACATCGCCATTGCCAGTAGTGTGTTATCAAATCACACACCAAATTCCAAATCTAGGGGATATGTTCGGGCATGCGCTCCGAATCCGGCGCGGCCACCGGCATGCCTGTAGGGTGATTTCTGTTTGTTTGTGGTGCAATCTGACTGAAATCCTGGATCTGCCCCTGAATAGGATGAAAAGTCTGATGAGATTGGGACCATGGTTAGGGCAACCCAATATAAATAAAACTAAAAATATAACTAAGATATACTTTTCATATTTAGGGGTATGGTATAGTGTGAACAACCTTAATGATGACAGTAATACTTCAGTAACACACCTCCCCAGTGTATCATAGTCTTGAGGTACCTATTATAATAAGAATTAGTCGGCTGACGGCATAGTTGGTTTGCAGAGAGAAAATGCCACCAAATAACTTTGTGAGCCAGTGACTGAGGTGCAAGGTCATGTCATTGTGGCAGCTGCTGCGGGGCTCGGCTAATCTTCCGTCTCAAACACAAGTCCTGCTCTCCACCAAGAGCGGAGGTTTAGTGGGAGCATGACAAGATTTAATAGTCAACTTGTGTTTTCATAAAAGTGTTGATAGAGTATACAGCATTTAGATGGTTAGGTTATATTGAAGTAGGTTTAAATTCTTCCAGTGACGTCATTACTCTAGTGATACCATCCCTAGCTTTTAGCCTTGTTTACTTAATCTCAATCTGCATATTTATGTCAACAATCATGTGAACACCAAACACCAACCAAGAAATGGTGCAGGGCAGTATAACACTTCACACGGCGATGGGTGAACGCCAAACACTTGTGCCCCTCCAGAAATATTTTCATTTAATATTATTAGGTAAAATACATTCTACATAAAATAAATGGTACAGAATAGTGTCTCAGTCTGGAAGATGTGTAGTGACTTAATAGTTATATTTAGTAACATTTAAAACAGTTGCAGTGGGAAAGGCGTACATATGACTACTAAGATTTGGGCCTGTGTGGGTGCCATAAATGTTAAGGCAGTTTGGTGCACCGCCAAAAGCATTAAAAGTCTGATATTTGCCATTTCTGTAATGCCAATAAGGTTGTGCCAATTTACCACAGGTTAAGACAACTCCAACTCCGACTCACCTGACAATAATTCAAATAGTTATGGCACAGCTACAGCACAAAAACACAACACACAACGTTTCCAAAATGTCTGCCGTTGCATTCCGCGCGACCACCTCGACTAAAGGCGGCCGCACACTGGGCCATTCGGCGCGCGGAGGTCGCGATATCGCTACGACTTTCCGCGCATCTTTAGCGACTTTCCGCCTTTGCGTCAGCCGAAACGTCAAAAATCGCGGACGAATGTCGTCGGCCGGCCAACTGCGGACCGGCGGAAAAAAGCTGATTCGAACGCCGCAGAGCCGCGGACAACAAAATTGATCAGGCTAACAGTGGCGAATCTATGCAAGACAGAGGTACAAATTTTGCACAGCATGCTCTTGCCGCTGTTAAATTTATTATGTAAAAGTTTCGTGGTTCTAAACATACATCTTCGTCGAAAAATGGCCATCATTAATTTACCTTGGGACAGGCCGTAGGCACAGGTTGCGACATGCTGTAGGTCGGCGGAGCGGAATCTCGCGAGCAGACAGCGCCGAATCCGCCGGAACAAGGACGATATTCAGCGGTATCGCCGCGATTTTCCTAGGCGGAATTTCCGCAGTGATATCGGGCGCCGAATGCGTAGTGTGCGGCCGCCTTTACCCTGCAAGAGCCACCTTAAAACGCTGAACAAAGCGCACGACAGGCTACCGCCAGCGCACACCAAGAACACAAGACGAGTGTCGGCCGGGAGTCACCAATGTACAACCCAAAACACTGTTTACGCTGCGCCAGAACTCCCCTCTCATCCTCCATATTTGCCATGACCTTGAACGACTCTCCGTCAAAACTCCTAAAACGCTGCTAATGATGCCAAAATGCTGAGATAACTCTGCCGCCTGCTGCCAATCACAGTCAACGGATGGTTTTTGGAGAGAATGTGCAGAGTTTTTGCATGTACAAAGGATGGTTTTCATAGTGTTTTGCAAGAGGAGAGTACTTTTTTCTCTCGTGCACAAAGTTCTGCAAATAACCAATGAGTACATACAAAATTTTATCAACAGTCGCCAAATTCAGCCAGTTAGGTGTCAAGGATGTATATTACGAGCGAGGCCGAAGGCCGAGCGAAGTCTTACCAAACTTGCGGGGGAAACACTATTGAGCAGCCTGATATGAAATATGAAGAGTGCAAAATTCTTTGGACCCAAAAAGTCCAGAAAATGACACAAATTCCAAGGCTGTTAACACGACAATGACTGCTCACAGAACTGACAAAAATTAAATAATTCAATTATACATTCCACTAACTAACCAGAAACTGGAACATAAAGCGAGACGCGGACCAATAAATACCCTGTCGTCGGTGACAACGAAGAATGCCACTGCACGGGAGTGAATGCAAAGGCTGTACAAATCTGTATTATTCTTGATTGAAACACGAATGCCATACTTGCCGCGAATGTCATGCATCCATATTTGGTATATTATTCCAAATCTGGTAGCGACCTTCGTTTGTTGGTATGTTTTCTAGTTTTTATAGTATATTTTTTTAGTATATACTAAACAAAAACGAGTACCCAGTGTTCTATTGCCCGGGTCCAGACAATGACTGCTCACAGAACTGACAAAAATTCAATAATTCAATTATAAGTACATTCCACTAACTAACCAGAAACATTCCATTCTTCCTGACAAGCCGAACGTCGACAATAGACATGCATATATTAAAGCAATTCAGCAAAATCATTGCACATCATGCATTTTGAAATAAACGTTGAAAGGAGACTTATGAAATACAGCAGAAATACAAAACTGAAGAAAAAACTTGAAAGCTCTGCGTATAAAAAAATGTTAAAAAATATCACGTGATCGTGATCATAACTTAAATGACCTCCCGGATGGAGTCGGCGACGTTTCGCAGACGCAGGCCTTGCCCTTGGAGGCATACCCAGCGCATGCTGCCGGTGACTCACTAACTTTTTGTTATTTGTATATTCTTATATGAAAGTTCATTTTCGCCCACTTGAGTGAATGATGAAAGTCCGGAAAATGGGCCGGCGACACATGGCTGCCAAGCAGAACGATTCACACATCCTGGTGTTTAGGTGCACATTAATTTACAACATGTTTGCAAATTTGAAAGGTTACAAAAAACGAAATCGAATCTAACGCACGAGTTCGTCACCTTAGCAAATCAAAACTGCCCATTTTGGCTTAACACATTAATTAATTTCACCATAGATAGGCAACCCACGTGAGCCCACACATGCCCTTGATTCATGTAATGAGTGATAAGGGCCATAAGCTGCGTTTGGGATCCAAATTCCAAGTTCACGAATCCCAGTTAAATCCCCATAATCCTGCATGACATGGACGAAGTCGGTTGGCATGAATGGGCGACATTGAGCCGTACAGGTCTGCGAGTGTACGTGTTTTCATTTGACCTGTTCGGTGGGCCGTCTTCAGACGTGACGTCAGATGTACGAGGGCCCGGCGACGATCTTGTACTCCCGCGCTGGCTCTCCGTCTCCATGGCACCAGACTCCGGCAGCGGTCCTGGCAAATATAGCAATGACGCATGCTGGGCAAGTTTTAAGATGGTGGACTGCATTCTCTATTTTTTTACATCGTCTCCATCTCAAGGGAAGAATGAAAGTGACGGTTGTTTATACAAAATAAATACATTGTGACATTGATTCATGCAACCGCACACATGCAAGCGAACATAGACACAAACACGCACACACATGCTTACGATGGTATATCTTTCTAGTAGAGGTTGATTTTCCATTAGGTCTGCAGTGCAGGAATATTTTTATCTTTGCACTCCGCTGAGTGCAGATATAGAGGATTCTTCATGGCTCCGAGTGGAAGATAAGGATATCTTTTCCAAGCGTAACCGAGCGACTAAGGGGCGAGGTTTTCCAGGAACACGCGCGGAAAATATTTCCTTCCGCGAGGGAGACAAATAATTATATATAGTAAGTAGTGGTTGATTCAGTCAAGTTCAGTTCAGTACTGATGTTTCGTCGGAACTCACGTGACCTTATCTTGTATCTCAGAGGGATGCAAAGATAACATGATTTCACACTGTCGTTGAACCTTTTGTATCTTTGCATCTCAGCGGAGTGCAGATAAAAATATTCCTGCACTGCGGACCCAATGGAAAATCAACCTCTACTAAAATATAAGGTTGAATGCACGTTCAACGATAAAGTTAAATAATGTGTATCCTGCGAGATAAGGTCACGTGATTTCCGACTAAAAATAAAGTACTGGACTGAATCAACCTCTACTTATATAATTATTCATGTCTCACTCGTGGAAGATAATATTTTTCGCGCGTGTTCCTGAAAAAAACTCGCTCGTTCAGTCTCGCTGCCTTGCAGCCACTTCAGGCAGATGTGCGTCCGTGTGACGGCGTACTCTCGCACAACCTGAGGGTCGATGCGGAAGTACTTGCGCTCTAGGTCCTCCCGGAGCCGCCTGATGACCCGCCTGATGGGCGCGGTCGATGTCGGGAAAAATAAATAACTGAACTGGACTGAATCAACCTCTACTTATATAATTATTAAAGGGAAATAATGACCTTTTTCCACAAAAATGGAGTTAGCACTTGAAATCGCCAGACGAGACCAAAATATATTGTAAATTCATCACGTTTTGCATGAAAACTTTCCTACCGAAAGATATTTCAAGTTAAAGTTGATAAGCGTTCCACACTTTAAACGACCGGTACTTGCAAGTACTTTTGGTCCTCATCAAACTGCGGGCTTTTCCCGTATTGTTTTTTTACGTAATGGAGTGGAAAATATATTGTGCGTTCTGCTTGTTGTGATTATATGCCCGGCGATCTTCTAAAACTAACAGCGATTGGAAAAAGTGGCAATACAATCGGAAGCTCATCGATGCACATCAACGGCGGCATAGTTAGTGGTTGCGACCCTCAATTTGTGAAAATAAATTCATTTGTTTTCAACATTAGGAGTATTGTATAATTTGTCTGTGGCTGTATATAACACTATGCTTTATATTATCATGAAAAATAATAATTTTTCCCAAAAAAACTAACAAACAATAACACAAAACTGGCAATTAAATCGGAAGCTCATCGATGCACATCGACGGTGACCTATTTAGCGTCGGCGATTTGTTTACAAAGCATTGTCATGCTTCTCGGCGCACTTAACCATTGTGGCGAGTTGTTGCTAGTAGCGCTTTCGTTCTCCATGGCAACCAGGCGTGAGCCAATGAAAAGCCAGAACGTATTCCCTTTCTGGCTTTTGATTGGCTGACGCCTGGTTGCCATGGAGAACGAAAGCGCTACTAGCGTGTGTCCGAGCAGCGCTCAGTTTGATCGGAAATGTCACAGAGCCTCCAAAAATGCCGCAATCGATGTAAACAATGGTAGGGAAGGGCGAATTTGTCAATGACCATCAAGTACACAAGGTACTTGTTTTGTATTTTTCCCAAACTTACAACTTCGAATTTGGGAATAATTTTATTTAATTCTTAAATTTAAATAAAATAATTTTAAAACCATAGCGGTAGCCTAAGAAATTGTTGCTAACAAAATCAAAAGGTCATTATTCCCCTTTAATGTGTCCCTCGTGGAAGATAATATTTTCCGCGCGTGTTCCTGAAAAACCTCGCTCGTTCAGTCTCGCTGCCTTGCAGCCACTTCAGGCGGATGTGCGTCCGTGTGACGGCGTACTCTCGCACCACCCGAGGGTCGATGCGGAAGTACTTGCGCTCTAGGTCCTCCCGGAGCCGCCTGATGACCCCGGGGGCGCGGTCGATGTCGGCGCCGTGGATGGTGACGAACACCTCGAACGCCTCCACCTGCTCCAGCCACCGCGGTGACGTTACAGCCAGACCTCCCCGGCTCAGCTGCTCGATCCAGCCCGAACTTGGGCCAGCCTCGCCGGGAGCACACTGGCCGGGCACAGTGCCGAGGCGGCAGCGGAGCGGCACTTGTACGCCAGGAAGCCAGCGACGTACGCCAGAACTTCCCGACCGAACTCCAGACTGGCCGCCACGGGGTGACCAGATGGCGGTCCTTGGTGGGCCTGCGCATCTTACAGGAGCTGGCTGATGCCTGCAAGTCGTCATCCGGAGCATCCGTCACCGCCTCCTCGTCCCTGAGGTCCTTCAGGACGCTGGCGCTCAGGTACACGGGATTCTTCTCCATGGTGACAGGCGCCGGAGGCCGATGGCTGGCTTTTTGAGCCGGCTGCCACCGCCGGTGACGCGCCCATCAGCAGCAGCCGGATGCGCGTCTTCACCTCCACCGGCGTCGGGTTGGGTTTCGTCCCGGACATGCACCGGATCTGCGAAAACAATGCATACAAATCAGAAATATTGTGTTAAGAATGCAAATATTAGGAATCAGCAGTACCGTCCGTGTACAGCACAGGCATACAGTGGAAGGACTGCCTGAACTCGAACCTGTTCAGTGCTAGCACAAATAACTCAATTAGTGCATCACGATAGTGCGCAAATAATTCCAAGTCCGAAATGCAACGTTTTGAAACAAAAACGTCTTGCCAACTATGCCGCTTCTTAACAATTCAGCCATCAACAGTTGATTAAACAAAGGACATAGGTTCTTGAAACAGGAGGCAATTATTAAAAAAGGAAGTATTTCAAGGTGATGTATGCTAACCCGAAATGTGTTCATATATAAATCGTAAGATATCGCAAAGCACAGATGACAATATTATATCAAATTCTCACCTGGGAGAAGTTTTCGAAGAAGTCCTGTCAGGC
>JAXIVJ010000618.1:170588-178088 GCA_036785665.1 Chirona hameri
AAGGTACTGAAAGTTTGGCGCCGATATCTGCATTAGTTGAGATATTCCTAATATTCCTAAGGGGGGGGGGGGGGCGGCTAAAAAAGCCCCCCCCCGTGACTCGCGGGTCACTTTAAAAACCTACTACACCATAGAGTTCCCATGTTAAATCGATTATTTTCAGACGAGGCTGGCTCGTAAGTCGGATTTAAAATATGGTACATATTTTAAATCCGACTTCTGGAACAGATAGCTACAAGCACATACCAGCAGCAACAGATGCAGGCTGAAATTCCTTCCAGGTATATAAAGGTTGCTGAACATCATCTATGGTGAGGATTAGTGCCAACTATAAATGCCAAAAGTAAACTGGTGTATCCTTCCTCAAACTTGAGTGTTGCCCCTGCCCACTAACCACCCAATATTCAAGGCACTCAGAGCTCGGAGTTTGTGTGACCTCAATCTCACTCACCCTGCTGCTGTCAGCTGTGCTGTGCCTGAATTGAAATCAAAATCTGAGGAATGCAACCATGACTGTTCCTGAACTCAGGCACTTGTCTTTCTCACCTCACTCATGCTAACAAACATAACATGGTTAGAAGGTTGCCTCATAACATAACATAACATAACATAACATGCACCATATGCCATGCACATTATGCACATCATATCATCACTAACACTTGCAGCTGCAGACCCAAGGTGTCTTGCCCACATGCCCAATCAAGCTGCATGATGCGCCCATTCATTAAATGTTTACTACGGATGCGCGTGCGTGACTGCGTAGTGATGATACTGATATCCTGATTATTGCGAGTAAGCTCACTCTTGGAAATAAATTCCGTCTTTTGTCAGTTGCCAAGTTTAAATAAAGATACCCAAAACTCAATTGCATTTGACATTTTGTATAATAAATATTAACATATATTGAATAGTGCTGCAACTATCCACGAGGATTTTTCTCTCAACTCTGGCCTTGAACTTCCCAACAGACAACAACCAAACTTTCTTTTTTGTTTTTCCTCTTTCATTTGTAACCTCTTCACCTAGTCACTTTCCTTTTCACGTGTATGGACTCGACGTCTCAGTTTACCACTACCCAACATTTCAATCCCCTCGACCCGGAGCTTGCCGATAATGGTGTGGACACTGAGAGGTACGTTTCCCTAGAAAATTGTTCTTACCATACACCAATTTCCTTGAGCATTATATCTCAAACAACTATTACTGAGAACAGTCTCACACTTCTCCACATAAATGCTCGTAGCCTCACAAGGAACGTAGAACGTAGTCACATAGAACGCCATACTTGATTTGCTTAAAGACTTCCAAAATAAAATTGTTTGCTTGCTTATAACAGAAACATGGTTGAATGACAGTAAATTGGCTCCAAACATTCCTGGATACACATTTATTGGAAATAACAGATCAAACAAAGTCGGAGGAGGAACGGGACTCTATGTACTTGACAAAATATCTTATAGAGGTAGAGAAGATTTAAGAGACAGTAACAATTATATTGAAACAACATTCATTTAATGAATATCACCAGAAATAAATATACTAGTAGGTTGTGCCTACAGAGCTCCAAATATCAACTACATTGACTTCTCTGAGGCCATGGAACAGCTCATGCAAAATATAACAAGTGAAAACAAAACCACATTTGTGGGGGGAGATTTGAATGTTAACCTTCTAAACTTTGATACTGAAAACCAAGTTAGTCACTTTGTAAATATGATGCTTTCAAACAAAATGATACCAACTATTGGCAAACCCACACGAGTTGCTGGTCAAAGCGAAACTCTCATTGACAATATATATACAAACACAGATCAAATAATATATTCTGGGGTAATTCTCAACAATGAGATCAGTGACCACTGTCCTGTGATCAACCTGACAAATGTACAAATAGAAATCACTAACCCAAAGCCAAAACAAACCCACAAGCCACATATTACATGCAATCGTGCAGTTCAATTTTCATCATTTCTTGCAAACCATTTTGTAAACTTTGATCAGTTAAATGATGTTGATGAAACATGTGAATACTTGATTGACACAATTCAAAGTAATGTAAGTGTGTTTTTCCCCCCAAACCTTGTTCTAGGAAAATAACACACAAGCAGCCCTGGATGACCCCAGCACTGCTAATACCTGTGAACAAAAAAAGCACACTATACAAATCATACCTGAAGAACAGAAACCCTCACAATTTACTTCAGTACAAAGAATACAAGAATGTCCTCACAAAGCTGATTCGCTTTGCCAAAAAACATTATTATCAAAACCAGTTAGACAAACAAAGATATGATGGGAAAAGGACTTGGGATATACTCAAGGAAGTTCTCGGAACAAGTTCACACTCCCCATCACCACACTGCTTAATGCAAGAGGGGTTCTGACAACTGACCAAGAGGAAGTCTGTGAAATCTTCAATGAGTTCTTTGTGGAAGTTGGACCCAAAATCAATGCTAGCGTAGAAAAAAGCAACTGTGACCCATTATCATTTTTCCCTGCAAATAACAGTAGTATATTTTTGTTACCAACAGATGAGGATGAAATCAAAACTATTATAGCAGAAATGAGGCAGTCGTCTTCGGGGGAAGATGGCTTATCAGTCTCAATCATAAAGGCTCTGTCTCAGTCACTGTTAAAACCTTTGGCACATGCCATTAACCTAAGCATGACACAGGGTAAATTTCCAAATAATCTCAATCAGCTCTTGTCATACCCATATTCAAAAGTGGAGATAGAACAATTCCTCAGAACTATAGACCAATTTCAATTCTCTCCAACATATCTAAAATCTTTGAAAAAGTAATATACAAGAGAATGTATAATTTCTTAGAATCACAAAACATCATTTCTCCCACACAATTTGGGTTCAGACAACAACATTCTACTGAACATGCCTTGATCCACTTTGTGGACTTTGTTACCAAAGCCCTTGAGGATGATAAACATGCCATTGGAGTATATCTAGACACAAAAAAAGCATTTGACAGTGTCAATCATTCATTGCTTGTGAATAAACTATCACAGTATGGGATGAGGGGGAAATATGCAGAACTCATTGAAGATTACATGACAAATAGAACCCAAAAAGTAAAGATGAATGATTCATTATCAACACCCAGACAAATCACATGTGGTATACCTCAGGGATCTGTCCTTGGGCCAATGCTGTTTTTAATTTACATAAATGATCTAAATAGTATATCACAAAATATGAAAGTCATTACATTTGCAGATGATACTAATCTATTCCTAAGTGATCAAAACTATGAGAATCTGGAAGCTAAAATGAATTGTGAGCTTCAGTTAATACAAACATGGTTCGCAAGTAACAAACTGAAGCTTAATGTTGATAAAACCAGCTTCCAGGTCTTCTCAAAGTTGAAAAATCCAGTGTTACCCGAACTTAAAATCAACAATATGGTTATCAAGCATACACCAACAGTCAAATTCTTAGGACTACTCGTTGACTCTGAATTGACTTTCAAAGCACACATAAAGAAACTTTGCACAAAACTTTGTCAAATCGCAGGCATTGTAAGCAGGACAAGGTGGTACTTGAAAAAGAATCACATTCTCTTGTTATATAATAGCCTTGTCCTTCCTCATATCAATTACTGCTGCCTGTTATGGGGCATAAATTATGACACAAACCTTCAATGCATCTTGAAGATACACAAACGTATAGCCAGAACTATGATGGGGTTGAACTTTAGAGACTCAGTAACATCCAAATTCAAAGAAATCGGAATACTTACTATGCATAGCTTAGTCAAATATAAATCCATTATATTTGCATATAAAAATATAAACAAATCACAACCAATTGTATTAAGGGACATCCTCAATATCAGAGTACCAAATGTAACCAGAACACAGGATATGTTTGAAATTCCCTTTACTAGATACACATACCGTAAACACACTGCAAGATTTTTCATTCCAGAGACATGGAACTCACTACAACAGCCATGTAACTTAGCAAATAATATGAAATTATCAACACTGAAGTCAAATGTGAAATCCTACCTGCTGCAGAATCAGTGTCGGGCTGAGTAGAATGTGAGTAATGATGTTTATGACTTATCTAAATTTCGGAAGAAGACAATCACTAAGGAGTACTTCCTTCAGAATCTTCACTAGTTTCATTGTATTCCCTTAGACCACTACTCAAATACATTTGTAGAACAACATAATAGTATACATAATAATACAAGAACATAATAGTATATACAATTATTGATGGTATCACGTATGTGTGCATATGCATATGCATACATGGTTGATGGTATCATACATATATATACATAGTCCAAGTTAGTCCAATGTGTTTTCTTTTCATGAGTTTCATATAAGTAGATCATAGGTAGCTGGTAGGGTCACCCATTCAATGTCGCTGGCTTCGGGGTCCCTACTCGGCAACAAGCTATGCTTAGTTGAGTGGGGTCCACGAAGCACCAGCAAGAAACGCCTGAAAATTGACCAGACTCTGTCCTCTGCCCTGTATGAATGATATCCCCTTTACTAACAGTTAATGAATCCATCCTCATCCCTTCCTGTATGTTTTGTGCAATTTTAAGCCTAAAACTGGGATCCAGGAAACTTTGCACGAGACGTTAATTTGGATTGTTTTCTTGGATCGTATGTTGTGATTACCATCTTCTTGTTTAAAGAAAACTAAAATACATTATATAGCTTTTGTATTGGTAAATACATCGCCGATATTAGTTTCAGAGACATAAGAAACTTGCAAACTAAGGCATTCAAATCTCGAGGTGAAAGTTCAAGTATAGTTGTCTTCTTTTTGAATAAGTCTTCTGCAGCCTTTTCTAGTTTGTTGATCCAATACATTTTTTTTGGTCACAGTGTTTACATTTTTTAATCCGTTAACATAGTCTTTGGCTTCGTTTTCGATTGTATCAACATCATCATCTAACCAATCCGTCAGATTAAAATAAGGCCTTTCCATTGCCATCGCCTCTGTCTTGTTAAACACACAGGAAATAATATCTAGGACTCTACCGCTTATAAATATTTATATCTCGAATTTTCAGACAAATTATTGCACTCGGCCTTCGGCCACGTGCAATAATTTGTCTGAAAAGTCTCGATATAAATATTTATTTTCGCGGTATCGTCCAAGAACGTATAGTCCTGGATGAGGATGAGTGAGGATGATATCCTGCGACGTAGTTGGGGGACAGTCATTTGCTGTTTTCAACAATGACTACTTTTCGCCTTCTTTTATATCACCACATCCTAACACCCAAACTACCTCTCTTCATATGCTTTTTTATTTTTGTTTCCATTTCTTAGCTGGGAGTGCCGCGACATTTTCTCTTTTGTTCTCTGGTGTTAACTTAAGGTGTCGTGCGTCGTTGGGATCGAGGGCGGGGGCACTCCTGGTCACCTATTAATAGGTGGCGGTTAGAAGAAAAAAAAAGAAGAAAAAAACATTAGCTACAGTGTTTCTACCTACCATTTTCCGTAGTTGCGGCACTCGGCCGCCAGGGGCTAGGTCGCGAGCGGCTTGACCGCTCGCGAGTTACCCCAGTTCGGTCCCGTTCTCCGACCGGTACGCACGCTCTCCGTGCGTTTGTGAGTGTGTGGTCGCCGTTATTTTAGGCGACCACCAAATCGGCATACGTATGGCGGTAGAGTTGTACACGGGGCGGCTAGCCCCACGGACGGCTGTGCCCTGCGGCTAATGGGGCGGGCTGGGCTGAAAAAATCTCCAGAACATGGCCACGGCTGTGGCTACGGCTGTGGTCTAGCTGAGTTTTTTTTAAAATCATACTTCCGAAAGCAACAGTTCCTTGAATATAACTTAATCTGTTGCTGTAGTGGTCAGACACACAATATCAATATTTTACCACATTACAATGTCACAGATAAATTATAATTAATGATAACCTTCACTGCAATAAAGATCAAGACAGCGCACTATTGACATCGACAAGGAGACAGCCATCAGGTCAGTCGGGTCCAGTCAGGTGAGTGAAGTGTGAACCAAATGTGAAGTGAGAACAAAATATATTATTTCAATTTCTATTTTCCATTGCTAATGTCACTTGACTATCAAATATATTTAAAGTTGGGGATTAACCAGGACTGAGAATGAGCTGAGGAGTGAGGACTGAGGAGCCCCTCAATTTCATAGTTGGCTCCCAAATATCCTAATCTGAATCCAATTGAAAACATTAAAATGTTGGTGGCAAGCTGTACAGTCTCACCTCATCCAGCATCCTGATGAAACTTTTCTTCAAATCATATTGCCTTACTGTAAGAGCTAAACAAGTAGGGACTGTATAATATTTTTTTTCAATAAATGTGGCATAAAACAGAAACAATTTTTCCTCGTCAACGTGCATCATGATGATGACGTTTCTTCGGGCCTTTGCATCGGCACCCCTGGTATGTCCCTATCGGGTATTGGGTTACTGGGGCATGGATGGAGTGTGCAAATCGTTCTTTCTTGCCTGTACAGTAGTTTCTTCTTGGCTCTCCAAATATTGTACAACCACTCCTTTTCCATGTCCCCTTCGTCTTGATTGATGTTGAAAATAAATTATTTCAGAACATGGTCATTATGCGGACGTTGCAGCAATGGGATAAGATCCCTTATATCCATCAACTTGCTGCAGTTCAGAATAAAATGTTCTAAGTCTTCGTTTTATTGCTTGCATAGGCGGCATCGTGTTGTTTCATACACGTCGTTTTTTGTCTTCTACAGGTAATTAATTGGTTCTTGCTTGGAACAATATTACTGAAGCTGAAGTGTTATCGTAGATTGGGTCAGGATAACTAGACAAACGTATACGGTCATATGGTAGCAGCGCTTCATCGGCATATTTGGCGCCTATGAGACATGCAGTAATTTAATTATAAAATGAGTATTTTTTTATTTAAGCGACGTCATGTTATGAATATCTTTTGGTATGTGTATATTCTTATTCTTATGTAATTTGTTAAAATATGTCTAGGCCCAGGAAAATCGTTGTGAATTGCAATTGTGGTAAATTAGGTATCAGAATCACCAAGGCTTTTTTTCTTTCTTAAAATGACGTCAAGTTATTGAATTTGAACAGTAAAAGCGCCGAATTGTTTTTAGGAATAACTGTTGACAGAAGCATGATATAATGAAACCGATTAAACCATTGTGTTTGTCTCGTGGAGGCGCATCAAAAAATATATTCGGTGACTAGTTAGGTCATACAAATGACCTGACTTGAGATTCGGTCAAGGTCAACTTTTACATGAAATGATTTGTCTCGACAAGCCAAATACAATGGTGAAGATCGCATTGCTCTACCTTGATTTGGTAAAAAGTTATTGAAGGAAACCCATATGTGACCTGGGGGTCACCCGAGTTGACCTCGTAGAGGTCAAAGAACATAAATGTGACATGGGGTTTTGTTGTTGGCACATATATGGTGAACACTGGTAAAATTTAGTCATTTCGTATGGATGTATACGTGTTTTAATTTCTCCCCATTGTCT
>JAXIVJ010000618.1:183088-203170 GCA_036785665.1 Chirona hameri
TAAGTTGTTTAAATTTGGGATGATGACGTCATATTGAGCTCTAGAGAGCTATATAGAAATCCTTTACGCTGCCAAAATATGGCACATTTTTTCTAGACAATTCTGGCGCTTTGAATACAAAACCAACCATTGAACGTATGCTTCTTCGTACACCACCGTCAAACTAGGAGCAGATTTATTCCAAATGTAGTTTGATATTTGAGGCATCTCGATTTCGCTGAAAACTGATACACTGACCATATCCGATACGCTGATCACGAATCCAATGTTTTTGATCTGGGATTGTTTCGTACCTTACGAAATACGGACGGTCATACATACATACGAACAGGGACGTCGGAACTATGTTCAAGTTGGGGGGGGGGGGGGGGCCGGAGGCATTCTGAAGTCGATTCTTTCCATGCAACGCCCATAGGCGTAATGGTAAAATCAAAAATGTTGGGGGGGGGGGGGGCTGCCCCTCCCCCCCTGTTCCTACGCCTATGCATACGTAGGTCCGCCGGGTATCTCGATTTCGCTGAAAATTGTTCCACAAACCATATCCGATGCGCTGATCACGAATCCAATGTTTTTGGTCTTAGATTTTCGTATCTTACGAAATACGGACGGTCATACATACGAAGGTCCGCCGTGTATCTCGATTTCGCTGAAAATTTGTGTACAGAGTACAGACCATACAGCATACTTAGGACACTGATCACGAAATCTTCCGTTTGATATTCCGATTTGTATTCTTGATGATTTTATTTCGCAGACAGTGTAATGCTTTCTACATTTATTTTCGTATCGCAGTGCAGGGAACAGTTAACAGTATCATACACGACATCGTGCCCACCCTTGACTAGCCAGATGCAACAACCTGATCAACTATTATCAAACCGAAATGTGCTTCCTTCACGAATAATGCGACAAAATGCATCCTTTGGTTACCAAAACCACACGACAGTGTCCCTATTCAGCCTTTACCGAGCAAAATAAAAAAGGTACCGTACAACACAGCCATCCAGATTATTTAAATGAGAACGATCTGCTTCAGGCAAAAACGCAGGTGAAGGGAAGGGAAATAGGCCGGCCGGAAGCGGGCGGCCACCTTGCTGCGCTCGGTCAGCTGGCCAGCCCTGCCTGCCTCCTTCGAGGGACGCTTGGCCGCTGAGCTCGGCTCCGACTCGGACTGGGGCAGACGCTTCTTTACCGCCTGTGGGTAGAGAGGGGCGGTCAACTCAAGGGGGGGGGGGGAGCTCAGGTCATGGCACGACCACACCAACATACAGTACAACAACCAGCGTACAACAACCAGGGTCAGACACAGCAGCAGGTCACATGGGATCAGACACAGCGGCAGGTCACACAGGTCAGACACAGCAGCAGGTCACACACAGCAGCAGGTCACATGGGTCAGACACAACAGCAGGTCACACAGGTCAGACACAGCGGCAGGTCACACAGGTCAGACACAGTGGCAGGTCACATGGGGTCAGACACAGCAGCAGGTCACACAGGGTCAGACACAGTGGCAGGTCACACGGGGTCAGACACAGTGGCAGGTCACACAGGGTCAGACACAGTGACAGGTCACATGGGGTCAGACACAGTGACAGGTCACATGGGGTCAGACACAGTGACAGGTCACACAGGGTCAGACACAGTGGCAGGTCACATGGGGTAAGACACAGGGTAAAACACTTAATGTCAGTGCACCATCTTATGTACAGTATGACGTCACAGCATCATATGGTAACATCAGAAAAACAGAGGCATTGTGCACCAGGGCAGCATTTCCATATTTCTTCTGACGAAGCCGTTATTATTATAAATAGGTTAGATTAGGTTAGGTTGCATTAATACATCGGACAACTTATTTACGCTTTAGGGTTAGGTTTTGTCTACAAGATGGTCTGGGGGTCTGGGGTACAACAGCTCCCAGTAGGGCTGCAGCGCAGCGAGCGGATTGTTCTAAACGTTGGTCCCTGTAACCGTAATTGCTGTAAAGGTTAGGTCAGGTTTGATTATGTTATTATAATTGCTTCCTGACACACCCTGGTTAGGTTTAATGCCTTTGTCAGAAGAAATATGGAATTTTTGCTGTGGTGCACATTGCAGCTGCTTTTCTGATGTTACCATATGCTGCCATACTGTGAATGGAATTACACGGCGCACTGACAAGTACCTACCTGAGTCGAATATTACCTACCTGTATCACTTTTGGTCAAATAATCTTACATTTCCATAATTTATAATTTTGCTCACTGAACAATGAACATCATCACTAGCAAACATATTGATAGAACACCACTGGCGGATACAGTTGCAGTGGAATACCAGTGGGCATAGCCCCTGCCAAATGTGAACAAAATGCAGAAAATTGGCATGTTTCAGCATTTCATATACAATATAAGCAACTTTTATTTGGTGAAATGTGTTTTGAAATCCTCCTCAGGGTAACGTAAAAGTACAATTTCCTCTTTCAATTTTGTAATGTGTCAAAACCTTCTTTTCAATCTTAAAATAATGGCACGTGGCACATTTTCCCACTTATTTTTTTAACAAAAGTATCCGTCATAGGCGTCTGATTACCCAAATATTTTTTCTCCTAATGCTAAACAAATTGCCTTTTGTCTGGCTTATGCTCTTGTGATATTTGAAACGATAATCACAGCATAATTAGTGAATACGTTGATAGGAAAATAGGAACCTGTTGGGCCGTTAGCTGTTGGTAAATTAAATAGCATGACGACTCACCTGTACACCGTAGTATACATCTTTGATTCGCCACACACAACACAGGGTATTCGAGGCATACCTGATTGCTCTTAAATTGAAATTATTGACTTAAAAAAATTCAAACTGGTCAAATGTTGATGGCACTGCGTAACACATCAATCAACAATCAAACATCACGATTCGCGATCATAGAAAATAAAGGTTTCATTCCAAACAAGTACACCCGGCCATAACGAAAGCTGACGTCATCGGTACAAAACTCCATATAAGGGTGGGCCTTACTAAGGCCCAAATTTTAAAATCACAATTGAATTTCTCTTAGACCAGATATCTGTGTTTGTTTTCAAAGTTACCCCCTAAGTTTCGCTCTAAGGCCACTAACTTAGCTATCTCAACTCAAAACTAGTGTTAAGGTGGGAATGTCCCTTTAAGTTCCAATGCGACCCGTTCCTCGGCCATATCAGCAGGCTCTACTTCTTCAAGACAAATCCGTCGCCAAGTTGAAGTCTCGGCTCGGGTAAAAAGAGCAGCCGTCAAGCAGCTTCAACAACAACTGGCACTGGAGCAAGAAGAGCGTCTACAGAAGGAACGGAAGGAGCTCGAGAGAAAACAAAGGCTGAAAAGAGCAGAAGATGCGGCACAGCTGTCCGAACTAGAAGCCAGACTGCAGCAAGCTGCTGAAAGTGACCTGACGTGGGAGCGGGTAGACGAGTTAGGCGATCCTGGTGAGGGTGAGCAGTCTGAAGATACAGCCGCAGAAGCCACAGTGACTGCAGCACCAGCACCGCTGCCCACATCCGCTACCATCAGGCCGCCAGCCACAGCAGGAGCAGCAGCAGCTGGCAGTGAGCAGGACCGAACAGGAGGAGGAGGAGGAGCTGCCATGTCGTGGTTAGGGGAACCGGACAGGGCCAGGCCTGTGAGGCAAGAATCTTACGGCGCGAGGCTGACAAGCCAGAGGAGCGTACCTCAGATCCAGCTTCCTCGATTTGATGGCAGTCCCAGCGAGTGGCCGCGCTGGATCGGTCTGTTTAAGACTTTGATCCATGATCAACCGAACCTGTCAGATGCAGAAAAAATGGCTCACCTTCAATCGTCAGTCACAGGTCTCGCAAGGCAGCTGATTGAAGGCATGCTGTTGCATGCTGTTTGACGGCTCATACTATCAAGCAGCTTTGGAGACCCTGCTGAGAAGATTTGGCCGGGAAAGACATCGTGCAAGCCAATCTTGCTACGGTGTTCCATGCTTCGCCGGTGCGGTACATGGACGTCGCCGGTCTGGAAAAGTACCATGCGGCTGTGCACTGCGCTGTGAAGGTGCTGCAAAACATGGGCTTCACCGGCGATCTGCACAGCACCGAGAATCTCAGGCGGGCCGTGGCAAAACTTCCAAGTGACCTGAAAAGAGAATGGGGCAAAGCAGTGGTGGGAATGGAGCCCGTTCGCCCATCGCTCATCGACTTTGACGACTGGCTTTACAAGCAGGTACGGATCGGCCTGAACTCAGTGGACCGGCTCACCTACTGTGACTAGCAGAATGAAAAGCACAAAAGAGACTGGATCAGAGGAGCGCCTCGTCAGCAGAGTCGCACCACTGCCAGCACCCGCCCAGTCAGTCAAGCCAGCGTCATGACTGCTACTGGGCTGAGCGGAACATCAGCAGCAGCAAACCAGGAGCAGAGCACATCATCTGACCGTCCGAGAGACGCTGTGACGTGTGCCTGTGACCAGCATCATGTAAACCTGCCTGCCTGCCCCGCGTACATGGAAAAGACAAAAAACTAACGAGCGAGATTCATCGCCCAGTCAGGCCGCTGCTTTTCGTGCCTTAGACTGGGGCATCAGCCCAGACACTGACTGTGCACGTCAGTGCAGCGAGGACGGCTGCACCGGGAGGCACCACACTACGCTGCACGGGAGTGGAAGAGTGCTGCTGCGCCAGCCTGGGGCATCAGTCCAGACACTGTGACTGTGCACGTCAGTGCAGCGAGGACGGCTGCACCGGGAGGCACCCCACTACGCTGCACGGGAGTGGAAGAGTGCTGCTGCGTCAGCCTGGCTCATCAGTCCAGACACTGTGACTGTGCACGTCAGTGCAGCGAGGACGGCTGCACCGGGAGGCACCACACTACGCTGCACGGGAGTGGAAGAGTGCTGCTGCGCCAGCCTGGCTCATCAGTCCAGACACTGTGACTGTGCACGTCAGTGCAGCGAGGACGGCTGCACCGGGAGGCACCCCACTACGCTGCACGGGAGTGGAAGAGTGCTGCTGCGTCAGCCTGGCTCATCAGTCCAGACACTGTGACTGTGCACGTCAGTGCAGCGAGGACGGCTGCACCGGGAGGCACCACACTACGCTGCACGGGAGTGGAAGAGTGCTGCTGCGCCAGCCTGGCTCTGATTAGACTGGGGCATCAGTCCAGACACTGTGACTGTGCACGTCAGTGCAGCGAGGACGGCTGCACCGGGAGGCACCACACTACGCTGCACGGGAGTGGAAGAGTGCTGCTGCGCCAGCCTGGCTCTGAAACCCGCGCACCTCGTCGTACTGTGGCTACGGCCGCCACAGGCTCCGTGCAGAGGGCTCCATGCTAGCTGGAATCGAGCGCACCTATCTGACCAGCTATCGCAAGAAGGAATCGAATGGCACTTCAGTACTCCAGCGGCACCTCACATGGGAGGAATCTGGGAAAGAATGGTGGCGTCCGTGAAGCGGGCGCTGAGGGCCGTACTCGGACGAGTGGTCGTCTCGGAGGAAACACTTAACACAGTCGTCGTTGAGGTGGAATTTATCGTTAACAGTCGACCGCTGACGCATGTCAGTGCTGATGGAACCGACCTGGAAGCCATCACTCCAAATCACCTTCTCCTCGGCCGCCCAGTCTGCTCCCCGCCGCCGGGTCTATTCGACGCGTCAGACCCTCCCTGCAAGAAGGGCTGGCGTCAAGCTCAGTGCATCAGCGACCAGTTTTGGAGAAGGTGGCGCAGTGTGAGGCACGGCACAGTATGTGCCGTGCCTCACACAGCGGAAGAAGTGGCAACAAGAGCGAAGGAACCTGCAGATCGATGATCTGGTGCTACTCGTAGAGGACAACGTCTCAAGAGGTGTTTGGCCCCTAGCACGTGTCAGGCGCGTTTTCCCTGGCGCGGATGGTCGCGTGCGGTCGATGGAGCTGCAATGTCGTCAGAGACTCTAACAGAGACCCGCGTCGAAAGTCTGCCTTCTCGAGGAGGCCTCCTGTCCACAACAGTGAAGCTGTAGATTAGGTACAGTGTGTGGCCGTGCCAGAAATCTGTACAACTTACGCGTGCATTCACATTCAGGGGGAGGGTGTCGCCGCCCGCGGCGGTTCTTCACCTATCGTCGCGCGAGCTACATTCTCGAGATAAGAAACTTCGTAAACTTGTGTGAAATTGAGAGATTGTTGTCTCGACTCGGATATATTCAATTGATTTCATTGATATTCATTCATACACTTATTCGTCTGGCCTTATCGTCCTTATCGTATCGTTCGTATCACCTTGTTCGTTGTCATATCGTCTTTGACGTATCATTGCCTCGTTTTCATTTACTCATTTAATCTAAATATAAATTCGATCGTTCACCGTCGTTTCACCGCAACATATGGTATAGGCAATATAGTATAGACCCACTCTTGCCCACTCTGCCCCCCCCCCAATATAGTATATGCCCACTCCACGCTCTGCTTAGCGTGGGTCCTGACCTCGGAAATCCATCCATACAAAACATTTGGACTAAATTTATTTAAAACAAAATAAAAAAAATAAGTCAAATAGTACAATACCAGGTGATTGTTGCGTGTTGACCTGATGTGCCTAGTCGTCATTTTCTCAGTCCGCCCCTGTAGCTCAGTGGGAGAGCGCTGGACTTCTGACCTATCCTGGTGTGGCAGCCCGGGTTCGAGTCGCTTCTGCGCTCGCTTTTTGCTCCCGACTGGAATGGCCTGCGGCTGGTGGCAGCGGTCGCACTCAAGGTCAGGTGACGTCAGTGAGCGGGGCGGACCGTGTCCAGGTATGTCGGGCACGTACAACTTTCGTCTCTAAATTCTGCCGGCCAACAGGAATTGCGCGATCGGGTGGTGAGGTCAGGACCAACGCAACAAGCTCTGCTTAGCGTGGGTCCTGACCTCGGAAATCCATCCATACAAAACATTCGGACTAAATTTATTATTAAAAAAATAAATAAAAATAAAATAGTCAAATAGTACAATACCAGGTGATTGTTGCGTGTTGATCTTATGTGCCTAGTCGTCATTTTCTCAGTCCGCCCCTGTAGCTCAGTGGGAGAGCGCTGGACTTCTGACCTATCCTGGTGTGGCAGCCCGGGTTCGAGTCGCTTCGGCGCTCGCTGTTTGCTCCCGACTGGGATGGCCTGCGGCTGGTGGCAGCGGTCGCACTCAAGGTCAGGTGACGTCAGTGAACGGGGCGGACTGTGTCCAGGTATGTCGGGCACGTAAAACTTTCGTCTCTAAATTCTGCCGGCCAACAGGAATTGCGCGATCGGGTGGTGAGGTCAGGACCAACGCAACAAGCTCTGCTTAGCGTGGGTACTGACCTCGGAAATCCATCCATACAAAACATTCGGACTAAATTTTTTTTTTTAAATAATAAAAAAAAATAGTCAAATAGTACAATACCAGGTGATTGTTGCGTGTTGACCTTATGTGCCTAGTCGTCATTTCTCAGGGCGATACATTCGTTGCATTAGAGTTGTATAATATGTTGGAAGTGAAACAGGAAGATATTCGGCATTTGTTGATTGGACACTTCGGCCTACTCGGACCATTTCGTGCCATGGAAACTAAAACGCCGTTGCCTTTCAAAGACAACGGCGACACCTGCATGTCTGTGAAGTTGTGATATGCGCCGTGGCGAAGCCAGCAGGTCAATGATATTGTTCACTTTGGTACGCATCGTGTTTTATAGCACTATATGTGATGATCAAACCAAACCATTTTAATGCGACAGATGTTTCATTTTCCTTATTGTATACTTCTAGCTTTACGAAAGCCGCGTGTTCGATCGGTTAGTTGATGATAATGTGCTTGCGATGATTCAAGTCAAGTCCTGGTCAGTTTGTCGCTCCAGGTTCGAGTATTTTTGCCCGAGTGAGTGGTATGCCCACTTGTAATAAAAAGCGGTCATTCCATTTGTAATGTATTTGTGGTATCTTTTGTTTAACAGCGAAATCATTTTACTGCGTCATCGGTAAATAATCCGAAATTTCAGTTAAAGATATTACACATAAACGTGACCTTTCATTAAATCATTCTAACTAGTTTGACAGATATTCCGATGATGTCTTTAGTATGCCCACTCTTAACGCGTTAAAAGCAGAATTGGCAACGACCATGGTGGAGACAACACATCCGCCACCGTCAGCCGTGCCGTCACCGCCACCACCAGTCAGCTTTACTAGAGATTGGACTGTGACCTTCGCTTTCTGACAATCCATACCATTCAACTCTCGCCTGGGGATCTCGCGAGGGGGATCTTGCCACCAGTCACCACTCACCACACAGTCAGTTTACCGGGCATTGCGTATTCGTTTTGAGCGATATGATGATGCATTTTGAATAGCTGACCTTTGATCCTTTCCACCAGTTTGGGAAAAGTCGAGGTCATGTCAGGTCACGAAGCTATGAAGTAATTTCCGAAAGTCTGCAATGCGAAAATAACTGCTTTTCTGTAACTCAGTACGTGTGAACATGTACTACCTTTTCAACGACGAAATCACAATGCACGCTAATTCGGCATA
This sequence comes from Chirona hameri, assembly GCA_036785665.1. Lineage (NCBI taxonomy): Eukaryota > Metazoa > Arthropoda > Thecostraca > Balanomorpha > Balanidae > Chirona > Chirona hameri. Next base: position 191,589 of record JAXIVJ010000618.1, read on the forward strand.
ACATATTGCCTTTTAAGGTCGTTCAAGGCTATCTCATATCATTGACCTTACATGACCTCAGATTGCCTTGTTGATCTATGGATACAGGTACTGGGATGGGGAGGCGAGATTTCCAATTTGACACTCAATTTAACCTGTTCTGACTCATTCTGGCTTATGTAAGCTGAGCTATTGGCACGACTGGGCACCGTAAAATTGTGTCGGGTGGCACTGCTGTCTGGGACAACTAGTAAGGCATGCATGGCATGACGCATGAATGCATGACACTTTGGGGAAAGTATATTTCCTAGTTTTTTTAAACCCTTTATACTTCAATGCAAATGATGGTCTCTTCAGCCATATTACTTGCCTCGTAGAGAAGCGCGTCTGTGCCGATTTTTTAAAAGAAAATCGTAGGGGCCCCCTCATAGGCCCAAAATATAGTTTTGCCTATAACTTTTTTCCTATGGGAAAAGTGTAGATTTTTTTTCTCGCCACGGCTGTCTTTGGGCTTTTGAGTGCTTTCGATTGATACCTATTTCGAGCAGTTTCGAAAATAAACTTTGGGGGAAATGGGGAAGTAGATTTCACCCCTTATAAAGTATGGTTTTGACCCCTTAGACTTCAATGCAAATGATGGTCTCTTCAGCCCGATTACTTGCCTCGTAGAGAAGAGTGTCTGTGACGATTTTGAAGAAAATCGTAGGGGCCCCCTCGTAGGCCCAAAATATAGTTTTGCCTATAACTTTCTTCCTATGGGAAAAGTGTGGATTTGTTTTCTCGGCACGACTGTCTTTGGGCTGATGAGTACTTTCGATTGATACCCCTGAAAACGCTATTGCTTGTTTGGTTAGGGAGAAATGAGGCAATAAAGGTTTTTCCCTACATATTGTAGCCCGAATCTAGGCTGGGCTGAATGTGGGCTAACTTCCGTTACATGCTATCATCGCCAGGCTGACCGTTTGACACCACCGCGTCCAACACGGACCTCACGGCGGCCTGTGTCGCCATCCAGCGTTCACTGGACCGGCCACTCCTCTGGTCCGCCTGCCGGCATGACATCGGAGAGGTTCTCCTGACCCACGTCTTTGCTGGTCTCGAAGTGGAGATATCGTGCTCACCAGAGGTTTGCCTGTTTGCGCGCCTGCGGGACAAGTGGAACCTACTGCTGGAGGACGAAAACAACCCGCTTTCGCAACACTCCTGACGATGCTGAACCGGCCTTCCTCGGAGCGATACGGCTGAGCTCGCCTCGTGCGCCGAAGAAATGCTCAGCTCCAAGCGAGGCGACTACCGCGAGTTCGTGCGTGCTGTGCTGTTAGCTGTATATCGGTGCAGCGCAGAGCCCAGAGCGCCTTCAACGACCAGGGGCGCTGCACAAAGCGCGATGGATGGCGAAGCTGTTCTACACTCTCAAGCTGGCCCTGATGGAGCAGCGTATCACAACCCTTCATCAGGGTACCATCACCACGATTCCAGGGGGGTCATCCCGGGATTCCCCATGTATAGGCTGCCGAGCGGCTCAGCATTAGCGCGACGTCACTGGTGCTCTGGTCCAGTCGTGGCCAGCCCCGCCGCCGCAGCCGTTTTCGAGCGTTTTGCGGTCTTCTGACGGGTGTTGACGAGAGCGGCAATTTCGTCGCCGTTAGATAAGTAAGTTATGTTGCAAGTCTATATTTTGATTTTTTAAAAGTTTTGTTTTTAAGCATATCTTGAATATTAAGCCAAAACAATGCCATTTGCACCATTTCCATGTACAACGTACAGCCGTCTCACCCCTCAGCCAGACCAGGGCAGCGTATGGCCGTCTCGCCCCTCAGCCGGTCCGGGGCGCAAATTCCCGAAGTCTAATGACCATTCGCACAGGGAATTAGAGGTGACGTTATAACTGCTGTGAGAGTCCATTATACCACCGGGGGAGGTTGACACCTCCATGAATGGGATGCTGGGCCGCGACAATAATCGAAGCGATCGCTGTGTGTGATGCGCTTAGCCTCGGTGCACGCCATGTGAAACATATAGTTTATTCTCCTTACGGCACGGTCGTCGGGCAGAAGTGCATTTGATCTCCGTTTACATGTTGTCAGATCGGTAGGCAACGGTAGGTACCTATATTCGGAGTCTGTATTATATTTATACTGGTTTGTTTATACTACTGGTTGTTTTATACAGGCGGGCGACCAAAATAGCAAGTGTTAGATTAGACAATTATTCCCTGAATATTTCAATAGTACGTATTTATTTCGATTGCATACTATTATTAGAAGGTAAGGCCGTTGGATTTTAAATACAGAGTTGCAGGTTGTCTTAGTGGAGGTACGTGATCGGCAATACACCATAGTATGTGGATTTTCCCGTTTTCATTCGATACATACGTAATTTTCCACCCAGATATTCCAGGAAACGAGCACGGAGCAAGTCAGTTCAGTTGACACGTGCGACAACTGTGTTTAGAAAGCAGAAAACGCGTTTATATTTCAACCTCGGTTTTTGATTACCTGTCTAGGCGCGCCAATATAAGTTAATAGCAATTTTGAAAGACATGTATTTCTTCACGCACTACACTTGAACACCTCACCATGCACAGTGCACACGATATCGTACATGACAGGGTATGTAGGGAGACTGTGACGTCACATCCAAGTGAATTCGACTAATCAAATTAATTGGTGCGAATGGTCGCTATACTTCGGGAATTTGCGTCCGGGGCAGCGTATGGCCGTCTCGCCCCTCAGCCAGACCAGGTGGGTGGCAAGAGGACATGTGACCAAATGGAGGAATCTGATTGGAGGCCAGGGTTTGTCTAGTAAACTGGCGCATTGTCTAGTGAACTGGCGCATTAGCTACCGTCATTTCTGACAAACAAATAATGGACTAGTTGCAGGGTACCTAAGTCACTATTATTATGTGTTTGATGAAAAGCAAATTAATAAAACATATTTTTTTTAGATTGACACTTCACTATAAATTCCTCCGGGTTATTAGTTTTTAAAATAATTAAGTATATTTACGTTATTTGAAATTCTGCTCTCCGATTGGTCGTGACGTCAGATGGCAACAGTTCAGGCGGTCAAAGTCTTGGGCGGCTCGGTTGACGCATTTCTTTTTAATAAGCTTCCCCCTCACTCAAGAAGTAGTGGTGGGGAACATGATTTACCCCCCCCCCCCCAACACATAAATTTGTCAGAGGGACCCTTCAAGAAGTTGACCGAAGGCCCCGAGGTGCCCCAGCCAGTCTGAGGGGCCCTCTAAAGTCGACAGTAGGCCCCCAGTCGGCCTGAGGTGGCCCTGGCTGGAGGGGCCTTCGGTAGGCATGAGGGGCCCTCGGTAGGCCTGATGGGACCCTCGGTATGGCCTGATGGGGCCCTCGGTAGGCCTGACGGGGTCTTCGGTAGGCCTGAGGGGCCCTTGGTGAGCCTGAGGGGCCCTCGGTAGGCCTGATGGGACCCTCGGTATGGCCTGATGGGGCCCTTGGTGAGCATGAGGGGTTCATCGGTAGGCCTGCGACTTCAACATGGGCCTATCCGACGTTTTTTTGCGACTATTTAGGTCCCTACAAAATAGTGGTTTAAATCCGAGGAGATACCATTTCGCGCCATTTTTAGGGGGGTTACCGTGAGATGGGGCCGCTTTGATCGAAGGGGCCCCTGGGTTTGTTTCCCCCCATCCTAAAATACCACCCACCGCCACGGATACCACCTCCATAAGCGCTCTATCCGAACGCGTGCGATTTGTGGGCTGTGATTGAGACCGTCTGGTGAGGAATATAAGGCGGGAAAAGCTACCGCCGCCGGGTGATACAAAAATACCTTGTTCTATCTTCTATCCATACCCGGGTCATGAATCCACCTGCGAAGTCATTTAGTACCTAAATATTTTTTCCCTAAAAAGCATTGCAAAATCTCTATGTTAAAGCAATGGGAGTATCAGCTGACTAGACATTCCTTGGAGCCAACCACACTGGAGGATCCCGGCGATCGGTTGCACGTGCGCTGGGAGGTCACGTGACTGAAACCTTACGCCCCTACCTCTATTAAAGTACCTTGAGCCAGACCAGTGCAGCGTATGGACGTCTCCTCCCTCAGCCGGACCGGGGCAGCGCATACCCGTCTCACCCCTCAGTCGGACCGGGGCAGCGAACGGCCGTCTCACCCTAAAGTCCGACCGGGGCAGCGTACGGCCGTCTCGCCCTCAGCCGGACCCGTGCAGCATATGGCCGTCTCGGCCAGCCCCCACCAGTAACAGTTGGCAGCACTCGGGCGTTTGGGCGTTAAAAATCTACTACACCATAGGGTTCCCATGTTAAATCGATGATTGTCAGACGAGGCTGGCTCGTAACCTATGGCACATATTTTAAATCTGACTTCTGGAAAAGATAGCTACCAGCCTTGGCTACAACGTGTTTATTTACCAGTTTTCGATTTTCCAAGCGAAAAGTGGTCAAATAGGCTTGGGGGTTAACCAATGTCGTAACGCCCATTGCCGACCGTGGGTTCGAATCCCAGAGGCACCAAGTATTTTTTGCGTTGGACCCAATGCATAGATAGTCATGATTCATACATCATTCGTTATGCCGGCCTTTTCTCATCTCACACCTCCCTGATTGGCCTCTAATTGGTGACCTGTGATGTCACAGAAACCAAGCTAGGTAAATAGGTCATGTAGCTCCAATTATATATAGTGTGCCGTGTGCGCCGCCACAGCAACGTAGTTTTATCGCTTTTGGCGGCCGAACCCTCTGATTTTGGCACATTTCATGACAATTATTGACCTTCCATATCCTTCAGTGGCCTTATAAATGTGCGTGATCACTGGGTCAAAGCCAATATCTCATTAGCCATTATTAGGTCAAACCATTTTTTTCTCTCAGTGTTTCCACAATATTGTAATATGATATGTTGGTACCTTTAATTTTAATATTCAATAATGAATGTAACTTTATGTTCAAGATGTACTAACATAATATTGATCTATTTCATCTTCAAAGCTTACAATCGACATGCACTGCAATGGGTTTGGGACATTAGACATTAGGTATTTCTCTCTGGCAGAAATGACATCAACATGCTGATGCACCAAGTCATGGTGGCAGCAGCCACATTCAAGGTCAGATCAAGAGGAGCTGGTGGGCAGCGCAGCCCACCCCCAGACATAAGGAAATTTAAATGTAAAACTTAGCCACTTCAGTCTATCAATGACCTGGAACTTCGATAGGATGGCACGGTCAGAGCCTGAGCCTGCACCAGCATTGCTAGCATTGGGCCTGACCTAAGAAAGCCATTCAATCAAAGCATTCAGCAGTATTTAACAATATCAAAGCTATGATCTCGTTATTATGTGTTTCACAAGAAATAGTCACATCCCCACAAACTACTTTATTTAGGATTTAGGTAGTGACCACCTACCAACATGCCTACCGCAGGATCATGGATGTATTTGTATTTGTATCATGTATTTTTATATCTCAAAACAAAACCACAACGAATGTATTTCGCGCGTTATAGTTGAGTTTTCGTGACCGCTTCCAAATCCACTACAGTTGCACTACAGGTACTGAAATATACACTACTTCGACTACTACGTCGTATATTTGGTGGAATTAAATTAACTAAATGAAGATATAATCTATGGAAATACAAGTTATTGATATTAAACAATACTGTCAATTTATAATAGACAAAACAATTACCAGAAAAATTATATCTTGTCTCATTAATTTGGGCGTTAAATTCTTTACTGTTATACCCGTTGTTCTATTACCCTGGTCTCGCCCCTCAGCCAGACCAGGGCAGCGTATGGACGCCTCTCTCCTCAGCCAGATCGGTGCAGCGTATGCCCGTTTCGCCCCTCAGCCAGACCGGGGCAGCGTATGGCCGTCTCGCCCCTCAGCCGGACCGGGGCAGCGTATGGCCGTCTCACCCCTCAGCCAGACCAGGGCAGCGTATGGCCGTCTCACCATTCAGTCAGACCGGTGCAGTGTATGACCGTCGATCGCCAGTCGCCCCTCACACAGACCGGGCAGCGCATGGCCGTCTCCCAGTCAGCATGAATTAAGGGAGGGATAATTATCCGCGATAAACGTAATCTTAAATAGGATCGTACCTTAGGCGCAACTATCCGTATCCCGTTCGAAATCTTCGCACCGCACCGAGCCGCGTGCGGCGACAGCCGAGTCGGACCAGAGCACCAGTGACGTCACGCTTATGTTGAGCGATTGGGGCGCTAAAATCCCCGGATGACTACCTCTCTTATACGGTCTTGACACGATTCATCACACAGGTGAAGGCGTTCACTCATTTCATCATGCATATATCTACGCGACGTAGCGGCTGACCTGCAACAGAGCAGTGAACGCCGCCTGTAACGGGTGCGGCCGGGGGTCCAAAGTCTATATGGCAGCACGGCGTACATTTTCCTACTAGGCCATAGGGTTCCATGTTAAAAAGCCATTTTACGGGCCCACGTTTTTTCCTGCAACCGATACGACAATAAAAAGTAGCTAGAAATAATGCGTGAACATTTTCTTTCGATTTCAGGGTTCAAAAATGTACGCCGTGAGGTTCGTTTTCGAGCTATTAAGCATCTCGTGCACCCATGCAGATCGGGCGATGGCCAAGCGCTGGTTCGAATCCCTCCCTCTGCATAATTTTTTCTCTCTCTTCAATTTGACGGAATGAGGAAACGATGTGAATAAGTCACTGCCTGTGGTATTTTTGAAATATGATATCATTGCTAATGATCTCATATCAACTAAATAATAAATGTATTATATATTAATTAATGCATTTATTATTTAGTTATTATCATATGAGAAGACCATTAGTAATGCAATAATATTAAATATAGGTATCGTACGTGATGAGGAATATCATATTTTAAGCAACATACTGTGGGAAAATATCCGATCTAGACATCAGTATTTTTAAAAAATAATATTTATTTATTGAGTCAACAACCACAGGCACAGGGCCCACTTACGGTTGCAGTCATGCTGCCTCATGCAACAGGAAATTAAAACATTCACAAACTACATGAGTGCACATGGTACATACAATAAGAGAACACAACTATACTGCATAGTAAACACAGCAGCATAAAATAAATACATAAAAGGCGATTAAAATCGCCAGTGAAAGTAGGAACAAACGTGTAAATAAAGCGCTGATACAGGCAAAAACCTAAAAATAGACAAATACATAAAAGCGCCGGTAAAAGTAAATATAAACGTGTAGATTTAGCGCTGGTACAGGCAAAAGACCTAAAATAGACAAGTGCAACTTAAAGCCAATGACCGATCACGGGACACAGCTCACAGCAGCGACCTTAACTCAAGTATGTGCCCTGAACATCAGCGAACTTCGTGATGTCGGACCTAAGGGTACGAGACGGCATAAATAAATCCGTCTGAGGGCTGCTGTGTGTGAGCGAGTTAAAGAGATGAGGGAGACGAATCAAGAAGCCCCTCTTTACAGAGTCAACTCTTCCACGAGGTACATGGAAGAGCTCGGGGCGCCGCGTACGTCGACTTGGTGCTGACAGCGGGAACGTTGCCACAATATCAGGGCAGTCTATGTTGCCGCCGAATACTGAGCGCATGAACATTAGATCGGACCGAACGAAACGCGACCTGACCGATGCGCAGCCAAACAGCTCGAGCAATGACACGTAATCAAGTGGTGGACACGCTGCTTGGGTTTTAGATCCCAGCCACATCAGGAAACGGTGTTGAAGGCGCTCCAGCCGGCGCATATGGGTGACCTCAGCGCCTGACCAGATTACGCTACCGTATTCCAGTACGGATATTCCAGTACGGATCTTACATGGGCCTTGTAGGCGGCGAGGGCTGCGGCATGGTCAAAGCGCGTTTGTTGTGTGCCAGCAGGCATCTGCATGCTTCTAATTAGCAGGCCAAGCATGCGGTTAGCTTTAGCGACTGTGGCGTCAACGTGGTCCGCAAATGTAAGCTTGGCGTCTAAAATGACGCCAAGGTCACGCACGCGCACACATCGCTCAAGCTGGTGGCCGTCCAGCACGTACGATACAAGATGAGGTGATGAGCGCAGGGTAAAAGTGATCGTCTTGCACTTAGCTGGGTTGAGTTTCAAACGCCAAGTTTTGGACCACAAACTGAGGCGGTCTAAATCGGCCTGGAGGGAATGAGCGTCCTCTGGGGAACTGATTCGGTTGAAAATTTTGATATCGTCTGCATAAGACAGGCACGATGTTTTGATGTGATTAGGAAGGTCAGCGACGTAACAGGTGAACAGAATTGGGCCTAAAATGCTGCCTTCCGGGACCCCGGATAGTACCGGAGCCCAGTCAGAATGTTTCCCATCGAGAATGACTCGCTGGGATCGTTGGCTTAGGTAAGACTCAAGCCAGCTGAGCGCAAGACCTGAGATGTTAAAAGAGCACTTGAGCTTGTGTAAAAGTAGACTATGGCTCACACTCGTAAAGGCGGAAGAATAATCAGTGTAGATTGCGTCAGTTTGCAATCCCTTTGTCAGTGAGGTCCAGCAGTGTTCCAAAAAACAAGCCAAGTCGCTCAGGCAGGAGCGGTTAGGAAGAAAACCGTGCTGAGAAGAAGGCAGTGCTGGAAGGCATGCTTGGAGCAGGCTCTCGCACACTACCTTCTCCAGAATTTTAGAGCAAAGTGTTAATAATGAGATTGGTCTGTAGTTGTCTGGAAGCTTTTTAGAACCATTTTTGAATACAGGAATGATGTTGGCCCGCTTCCAAGATGACGGAAACACCCCGGAGCGCACCGACAATCGACATATGATGTCGATAGGGATCGCAAACTCATCTGCACATTCGTGTAAAATCCTAGCACTGAGGCCATCAGGACCGCAAGCTTTATGTGGGCTTAGCTCGCGCAGGAGCTGTGCCACACGGCCAGGTGGAACGTTAAAAGCAGACAAACCTGGGGCGTTAAGAGCGGGGGCGTCCGGTAAAGCGTCAGTATACGGTGCGCTAAACTTTTTAACGAAACACTTGTTGAAGCAATTCGCCCTAGCCGTTGCGTCCTTCACCACCATGCCGTTGCACTCCAAAACGGGAGACACGTGACCACTGGACTTCAAAGATTTAATGAATGTCCACTATCGCTATCTTTGAATTCTCGCAGAAGTCCCGTCAGATAGTCATGATAACTGGTTCTAACCTCGCGTTTAAAATCTGCTCTAGCCCTCACATGCTCCTCTATGTTCGCGACAGAGGGGTCTGCCTTTTTGCGCTTGTGGGCCTGTTCTTTCTCACGCAGGAGATCACGAACATGCCGACTAAACCACGGTGGATATTTCTGACGCAACTCTATCATAGGTATATGGTCACTTACAGCGGCAAACACAAAATCATAAAATAACTCAACGGCAGAATCAACATCCATACATTCTAGTATCGTCCAAGGCACCGAGCGCAGGGCCTGACGCAGTATTCTTGATTTGCACTATATTATATATCTCTATCTATCTATCTATCTATCTATCTATCTATCTATCTATCTATCTATCTATCTATCCATCCATCCATCCGTCCATCCGTCCGTCCGTCCGTCTGTCCGTCTGTCCGTCTGTCCGTCTGTCCGTCGTCCGTCTGTCCGTCTGTCCGTCTGTCCGTCTGTCCGTCTGTCCGTCTGTCTGTCTGTCTGTCTGTCTGTCTGTCTGTCTGTCTGTCTGTCTGTCTGTCTGTCTGTCTGTCTGTCTGTCTGTCTGTCTGTCTGTCTGTCTGTCTGTCTGTCTGTCTGTCTGTCTGTCTGTCTGTCTGTCTGTCGTCTGTCTGTCTGTCTGTCTGTCTGTCTGTCTGTCTGTCTGTCTGTCTGTCTGTCTGTCTGTCTGTCTGTCTGTCTGTCTGTCTGTCTGTCTGTCTGTCTGTCTGTCTGTCTGTCTGTCTGTCTGTCTGTCTGTCTGTCTGTCTGTCTGTCTGTCTGTCTGTCTGTCTGTCTGTCTGTCTGTCTGTCTGTCTGTCTGTCTGTCTGTCTGTCTGTCTGTCTGTCTGTCTGTCTGTCTGTCTGTCTGTCTGTCTGTCTGTCTGTCTGTCTGTCTGTCTGTCTGTCTGTCTGTCTGTCTGTCTGTCTGTCTGTCTGTCTGTCTGTCTGTCTGTCTGTCTGTCTGTCTGTCTGTCTGTCTGTCTGTCTGTCTGTCTGTCTGTCTGTCTGTCTGTCTGTCTGTCGTCTGTCTGTCTGTCTGTCTGTCTGTCTGTCTGTCTGTCTGTCTGTCTGTCTGTCTGTCTGTCTGTCTGTCTGTCTGTCTGTCTGTCTGTCTGTCTGTCTGTCTGTCTGTCTGTCTGTCTGTCTGTCTGTCTGTCTGTCTGTCTGTCTGTCTGTCTGTCTGTCTGTCTGTCTGTCTGTCTGTCTGTCTGTCTGTCTGTCTGTCTGTCTGTCTGGTCTGTCTGTCTGTCTGTCTGTCTGTCTGTCTGTCTGTCTGTCTGTCTGTCTGTCTGTCTGTCTGTCTGTCGTCTGTCTGTCTGTCTGTCTGTCGTCTGTCTGTCTGTCTGTCTGTCTGTCTGTCTGTCTGTCTGTCTGTCTGTCTGTCTGTCTGTCTGTCTGTCTGTCTGTCTGTCTGTCTGTCTGTCTGTCTGTCTGTCTGTCTGTCTGTCTGTCTGTCTGTCTGTCTGTCTGTCTGTCTGTCTGTCTGTCTGTCTGTCTGTCTGTCTGTCTGTCTGTCTGTCTGTCTGTCTGTCTGTCTGTCTGTCTGTCTGTCTGTCTGTCCTGTCTGTCTGTCTGTCTGTCTGTCTGTCTGTCTGTCTGTCTGTCTGTCTGTCCGTCTGTCGTCTGTCGTCTGTCGTCTGTCCGTCTGTCCGTCTGTCCGTCTGTCGTCTGTCGTCTGTCCGTCTGTCCGTCTGTCCGTCTGTCGTCTGTCCGTCTGTCCGTCTGTCCGGTCTGTCCGTCTGTCCGTCTGTCCGTCTGTCCGTCTGTCCGTCTGTCCGTCTGTCCGTCTGTCCGTCTGTCCGTCTGTCCGTCTGTCCGTCTGTCCGTCTGTCCGTTGTCGTCTGTCCGTCTGTCCGTCTGTCCGTCTGTCCGTCTGTCGTCTGTCCGTCTGTCCGTCTGTCCGTCTGTCCGTCTGTCCGTCTGTCCGTCTGTCCGTCTGTCCGTCTGTCCGTCTGTCCGTCTGTCCGTCTGTCCGTCTGTCCGTCTGTCCGTCTGTCCGTCTGTCCGTCTGTCCGTCTGTCCGTCTGTCCGTCTGTCCGTCTGTCCGTTCTGTCCGTCTGTCCGTCTGTCCGTCTGTCCGTCTGTCCGTCTGTCCGTCTGTCCGTCTGTCCGTCTGTCCGTCCTGTCCGTCTGTCCTCGTCTGTCCGTCTGTCCGTCTGTCGTCTGTCGTCTGTCCGTCTGTCCGTCTGTCCGTCTGTCCGTCTGTCCGTCTGTCCGTCTGTCCGTCTGTCCGTCCTGTCCGTCTGTCGTCTGTCCGTCTGTCCGTCTGTCCCGTCCCTGTCCGTCTGTCCGTCTGTCCCGGTCTGTCCGTCTGTCCGTCTGTCCGTCTGTCCGTCTGTCCGTCTGTCCGTCTGTCGTCCTGTCCGTCTGTCGTCTGTCCGTCTGTCCGTCTGTCCGTCTGTCCGTCTGTCCGTCTGTCCGTCTGTCCGTCTGTCCGTCTGTCCGTCTGTCCGTC
>JAXIVJ010000619.1:0-2500 GCA_036785665.1 Chirona hameri
GATGATGTTGCTGATGATGACGTGAGACGGTGTGGTATGCCGGAGGCGGTGTTGTATGCCCGGAGGCGGTGTTGTATGCCCGGAGGCGGTGTGGTATGCCCGGAGGCGGTGTTGTATGCCCGGAGGCGGTGTGTATGCCGGAGGCGGTGTGGTATGCCGGAGGGCGGTGTTGTATGCCCGGAGGCGGTGTTGTATGCCCTGAGGCGGTCTGGTATGCCCGGAGGCGGTGTAGTATGCCCGGAGGCGGTGTTGTATGCCCGGAGGCGGTGTGGTATGCCCGGAGGCGGTGCAGTATGCCCGGAGGCGGTGTTGTATGCCCGGAGGCGGTGTGGTATGCCCGGAGGCGGTGTAGTATGCCCGGAGGCGGTGTTGTATGCCCGAGGCGGTGTGGTATGCCCGGAGGCGGTGTAGTATGCCCGGAGGCGGTGTTGTATGCCCGGAGGCGGTGTGGTATGCCGGAGGCGGTACAACACCGCCTCCGGGCATGATGATGATAATGATGATGATGATGATGATGATGATGATGATGATGATGATGATGATGATGATGATGATGATGATGATGATGATGATGATGATGATGATGATGATGATGATGATGATATGATGATGATGATGATGATGATGATGATGATGATGATGATGATGATGATGATGATGATGATGATGATGTTGCTGATGATGATGTTGCTGATGATGATGTTGCTGATGATGATGTTGTTGATGATGTTGCTGATGATGTTGCTGATGATGTTGCTGATGATGTTGCTGATGATGTTGATGATGATGTTGATGATGATGTTGATGATGATGTTGATGATGATGTTGATGATGATGTTGCTGATGATGTTGCTGATGATGTTGCTGATGATGTTGCTGATGATGTTGCTGGTGATGTTGCTGATGATGTTGCTGATGATGTTGCTGATGATGTTGCTGATGATGTTGCTGATGATGTTGCTGGTGATGTTGCTGATGATGTTGCTGATGATGTTGCTGATGATGACGTGAGACGGTGTGGTATGCCCGGAGGCGGTGTTGTATGCCCGGAGGCGGTGTTGTATGCCCGGAGGCGGTGTGGTATGCCCGGAGGCGGTGTTGTATGCCCGGAGGCGGTGTTGTATGCCCGGAGGCGGTGTGGTATGCCCGGAGGCGGTGTTGTATGCCCGGAGGCGGTGTTGTATGCCCTGAGGCGGTCTGGTATGCCCGGAGGCGGTGTAGTATGCCCGGAGGCGGTGTTGTATGCCCGGAGGCGGTGTGGTATGCCCGGAGGCGGTGCAGTATGCCCGGAGGCGTTGTTGTATGCCCGGAGGCGGTGTGGTATGCCCGGAGGCGGTGTAGTATGCCCGGAGGCGGTGTTGTATGCCCGGAGGCGGTGTGGTATGCCCGGAAGCGGTGTAGTATGCCCGGAGGCGGTGTTGTATGCCCGGAGGCGGTGTGGTATGCCCGGAGGCGGTACAACACCGCCTCCGGGCATGATGATGATAATGATGATGATGATGATGATGATGATGATGATGATGATGATGATGATGATGATGATGATGATGATGATGATGATGATGATGATGATGATGATGATGATGATGATGATGATGATGATGATGATGATGATGATGATGATGATGATGATGATGATGATGATGATGATGATGATGATGATGATGATGATGATGATGATGATGATGATGATGATGATGTTGCTGATGATGATGTTACTGATGATGATGTTGCTGATGATGATGTTGTTGATGATGTTGCTGATGATGTTGCTGATGATGTTGCTGATGATGTTGCTGATGATGTTGATGATGATGTTGATGATGATGTTGATGATGATGTTGATGATGATGTTGATGATGATGTTGCTGATGATGTTGCTGATGATGTTGCTGATGATGTTGCTGATGATGTTGCTGATGATGTTGCTGGTGATGTTGCTGATGATGTTGCTGATGATGTTGCTGATGATGACGTGAGACGGTGTGGTATGCCCGGAGGCGGTGTTGTATGCCCGGAGGCGGTGTTGTATGCCCGGAGGCGGTGTGGTATGCCCGGAGGCGGTGTGGTATGCCCGGAGGCGGTGTTGTATGCCCGGAGGCGGTGTTGTATGCCCGGAGGCGGTGTTGTATGCCCGGAGGCGGTGTTGTATGCCCTGAGGCGGTACAACACCGCCTCCGGGCATGATGATGATAATGATGATAATGATGATGATGATGATGATGACGTGAGACGGTGTGGTATGCCCGTTTGCGGTGTTGTATGCCCGGAGGCGGTGTTGTATGCCCTGAGGCGGTGTGGTATGCCCGGAGGCGGTGTTGTATGCCCGGAGGCGGTGTTGTATGCCCGGAGGCGGTGTGGTATGCCCGGAGGCGGTGTTGTATGCCCGGAGGCGGTGTTGTATGCCCGGAGGCGGTGTGGTATGCCCGGAGGCGGTGTGGTATGCCCGGAGGCGGTACAACACCGCCTCCGGGCATGATGATGATAATGATGATGATGA
>JAXIVJ010000619.1:7500-10000 GCA_036785665.1 Chirona hameri
GTTGATGATGATGTTGATGATGATGTTGATGATGATGTTGCTGATGATGTTGCTGATGATGTTGCTGATGATGTTGCTGATGATGTTGCTGGTGATGTTGCTGATGATGTTGCTGATGATGTTGCTGATGATGTTGCTGATGATGTTGCTGATGATGTTGCTGGTGATGTTGCTGATGATGTTGCTGATGATGTTGCTGATGATGACGTGAGACGGTGTGGTATGCCCGGAGGCGGTGTTGTATGCCCGGAGGCGGTGTTGTATGCCCGGAGGCGGTGTGGTATGCCCGGAGGCGGTGTTGTATGCCCGGAGGCGGTGTTGTATGCCCGGAGGCGGTGTGGTATGCCCGGAGGCGGTGTTGTATGCCCGGAGGCGGTGTTGTATGCCCTGAGGCGGTCTGGTATGCCCGGAGGCGGTGTAGTATGCCCGGAGGCGGTGTTGTATGCCCGGAGGCGGTGTGGTATGCCCGGAGGCGGTGCAGTATGCCCGGAGGCGTTGTTGTATGCCCGGAGGCGGTGTGGTATGCCCGGAGGCGGTGTAGTATGCCCGGAGGCGGTGTTGTATGCCCGGAGGCGGTGTGGTATGCCCGGAAGCGGTGTAGTATGCCCGGAGGCGGTGTTGTATGCCCGGAGGCGGTGTGGTATGCCCGGAGGCGGTACAACACCGCCTCCGGGCATGATGATGATAATGATGATGATGATGATGATGATGATGATGATGATGATGATGATGATGATGATGATGATGATGATGATGATGATGATGATGATGATGATGATGATGATGATGATGATGATGATGATGATGATGATGATGATGATGATGATGATGATGATGATGATGATGATGATGATGATGATGATGATGATGATGATGATGATGATGATGATGTTGCTGATGATGATGTTACTGATGATGATGTTGCTGATGATGATGTTGTTGATGATGTTGCTGATGATGTTGCTGATGATGTTGCTGATGATGTTGCTGATGATGTTGATGATGATGTTGATGATGATGTTGATGATGATGTTGATGATGATGTTGATGATGATGTTGCTGATGATGTTGCTGATGATGTTGCTGATGATGTTGCTGATGATGTTGCTGATGATGTTGCTGGTGATGTTGCTGATGATGTTGCTGATGATGTTGCTGATGATGACGTGAGACGGTGTGGTATGCCCGGAGGCGGTGTTGTATGCCCGGAGGCGGTGTTGTATGCCCGGAGGCGGTGTGGTATGCCCGGAGGCGGTGTGGTATGCCCGAATGCGGTGTTGTATGCCCGGAGGCGGTGTTGTATGCCTGGAGGCGGTGTTGTATGCCCGGAGGCGGTGTTGTATGCCCTGAGGCGGTACAACACCGCCTCCGGGCATGATGATGATAATGATGATGATGATGATGATGATGATGATGACGTGAGACGGTGTGGTATGCCCGTTTGCGGTGTTGTATGCCCGGAGGCGGTGTTGTATGCCCGGAGGCGGTGTGGTATGCCCGGAGGCGGTGTTGTATGCCCGGAGGCGGTGTTGTATGCCCGGAGGCGGTGTGGTATGCCCGGAGGCGGTACAACACCGCCTCCGGGCATGATGATGATAATGATGATGATGATGATGATGATGATGATGTTGCTGATGATGTTGCTGATGATGTTGCTGATGATGTTGCTGGTGATGTTGCTGATGATGTTGCTGATGATGTTGCTGATGATGTTGCTGGTGATGTTGCTGATGATGTTGCTGATGATGTTGCTGATGATGTTGCTGATGATGACGTGAGACGGTGTGGTATGCCCGTTTGCGGTGTTGTATGCCCGGAGGCGGTGTTGTATGCCCGGAGGCGGTGTGGTATGCCCGGAGGCGGTGTTGTATGCCCGGAGGCGGTGTTGTATGCCCGGAGGCGGTGTGGTATGCCCGGAGGCGGTGTGGTATGCCCGGAGGCGGTACAACACCGCCTCCGGGCATGATGATGATAATGATGATGATGATGATGATGATGATGATGATGATGATGATGATGATGATGATGATGATGATGATGATGATGATGATGATGATGATGATGATGATGATGATGATGATGATGATGATGATGATGATGATGATGATGATGATGATGATGATGATGATGATGATGATGATGATGAGGATGATGATGATGATGATGATGATGATGATGATGATGATGATGATGATGATGATGATGATGATGATGATGATGATGATGATGATGATGATGATGATGATGATGATGATGATGCTGATGATGATGATGATGATGATGATGATGATGATGTTGCTGATGATGATGTTGCTGATGATGATGTTGCTGTTGATGATGATGTTGATGATGATGTTGCTGATGTTGTTGCTGATGATGTTGCTGATGATGTTGATGATGATGTTGCTGGTGATGTTGCTGATGATGTTGCTGATGATGTTGCTGATGATGTTGCTGATGATGACGTGAGACGGTGTGGTATGCCCGGAGGCGGTGTTGT
>JAXIVJ010000619.1:15000-17500 GCA_036785665.1 Chirona hameri
GATGATGTTGATGATGATGTTGATGATGATGTTGATGATGATGTTGATGATGATGTTGATGTTGATGATGATGTTAATGATGATGTTGATGATGATGTTGATGATGATGTTGCTGATGATGTTGCTGATGATGTTGCTGATGATGTTGCTGGTGATGTTGCTGATGATGTTGCTGATGATGTTGCTGATGATGTTGCTGATGATGACGTGAGACGGTGTGGTATGCCCGTTTGCGGTGTTGTATGCCCGGAGGCGGTGCTGTATGCCCGGAGGCGGTGTGGTATGCCCGGAGGCGGTGTTGTATGCCCGGAGGCGGTGTGGTATGCCCGGAGGCGGTACAACACCGCCTCCGGGCATGATGATGATAATGATGATGATGATGATGATGATGATGATGATGATGATGATGATGATGATGATGATGATGATGATGATGATGATGATGATGATGATGATGATGATGATGATGATGATGATGATGATGATGATGATGATGATGTTGCTGATGATGATGTTGCTGATGATGATGTTGCTGATGATGATGTTGATGATGATGTTGCTGATGATGTTGCTGATGATGTTGCTGATGATGTTGCTGATGATGTTGATGATGATGTTGATGATGATGTTGATGATGATGTTGATGATGATGTTGATGATGATGTTGCTGATGATGTTGCTGATGATGTTGCTGATGATGTTGCTGATGATGTTGCTGGTGATGTTGCTGATGATGTTGCTGATGATGTTGCTGATGATGACGTGAGACGGTGTGGTATGCCCGGAGGCGGTGTTGTATGCCCGGAGGCGGTGTTGTATGCCCGGAGGCGGTGTGGTATGCCCGGAGGCGGTGTTGTATGCCCGGAGGCGGTGTTGTATGCCCGGAGGCGGTGTGGTATGCCCGGAGGCGGTGTTGTATGCCCGGAGGCGGTGTTGTATGCCCTGAGGCGGTCTGGTATGCCCGGAGGCGGTGTAGTATGCCCGGAGGCGGTGTTGTATGCCCGGAGGCAGTGTGGTATGCCCGGAGGCGGTGCAGTATGCCCGGAGGCGTTGTTGTATGCCCGGAGGCAGTGTGGTATGCCCGGAGGCGGTGTAGTATGCCCGGAGGCGGTGTTGTATGCCCGGAGGCGGTGTGGTATGCCCGGAAGCGGTGTAGTATGCCCGGAGGCGGTGTTGTATGCCCGGAGGCGGTGTGGTATGCCCGGAGGCGGTACAACACCGCCTCCGGGCATGATGATGATAATGATGATGATGATGATGATGATGATGATGATGATGATGATGATGATGATGATGATGATGATGATGATGATGATGATGATGATGATGATGATGATGATGATGATGATGATGATGATGATGATGATGATGATGATGATGATGATGATGATGATGATGTTGCTGATGATGATGTTGCTGATGATGATGTTGCTGATGATGATGTTGTTGATGATGTTACTGATGATGTTGCTGATGATGTTGCTGATTATGTTGCTGATGATGTTGATGATAATGTTGATGATGATGTTGATGAAGATGTTGATGATGATGTTGATGATGATGTTGCTGATGATGTTGCTGGTGATGTTGCTGATGATGTTGCTGATGATGTTGCTGATGATGACGTGAGACGGTGTGGTATGCCCGGAGGCGGTGTTGTATGCCCGGAGGCGGTGTTGTATGCCCGGAGGCGGTGTGGTATGCCCGGAGGCGGTGTTGTATGCCCGGAGGCGGTGTTGTATGCCCGGAGGCGGTGTGGTATGCCCGGAGGCGGTGTTGTATGCCCGGAGGCGGTGTTGTATGCCCTGAGGCGGTCTGGTATGCCCGGAGGCGGTGTAGTATGCCCGGAGGCGGTGTTGTATGCCCGGAGGCGGTGTGGTATGCCCGGAGGCGGTGCAGTATGCCCGGAGGCGTTGTTGTATGCCCGGAGGCGGTGTGGTATGCCCGGAGGCGGTGTAGTATGCCCGGAGGCGGTGTTGTATGCCCGGAGGCGGTGTGGTATGCCCGGAAGCGGTGTAGTATGCCCGGAGGCGGTGTTGTATGCCCGGAGGCGGTGTGGTATGCCCGGAGGCGGTACAACACCGCCTCCGGGCATGATGATGATAATGATGATGATGATGATGATGATGATGATGATGATGATGATGATGATGATGATGATGATGATGATGATGATGATGATGATGATGATGATGATGATGATGATGATGATGATGATGATGATGATGATGATGATGATGATGATGATGATGATGATGATGATGATGATGATGATGATGATGATGTTGCTGATGATGATGTTACTGATGATGATGTTGCTGATGATGATGTTGTTGATGATGTTGCTGATGATGTTGCTGATGATGTTGCTGATGATGTTGCTGATGATGTTGATGATGATGTTGATGATGATGTTGATGATGATGTTGATGATGATGTTGATGATGATGTTGCTGATGATGTTGCTGATGATGTTGCTGATGATGTTGCTGATGATGTT
>JAXIVJ010000619.1:32500-42500 GCA_036785665.1 Chirona hameri
TTGCTGTTGATGATGATGTTGATGATGAATGTTGCGATGATGTTGCTGATGATGTTGCTGATGATGTTGATGATGATGTTGCTGGTGATGTTGCTGATGATGTTGCTGATGATGTTGCTGATGATGTTGCTGATGATGACGTGAGACGGTGTGGTATGCCCGGAGGCGGTGTTGTATGCCCGGAGGCGGTGTTGTATGCCCGGAGGCGGTGTGGTATGCCCGGAGGCGGTGTAGTATGCCCGGAGGCGGTGTTGTATGCCCGGAGGCGGTGTGGTATGCCCGGAGGCGGTGTAGTATGCCCGGAGGCGGTGTTGTATGCCCGGAGGCGGTGTGGTATGCCCGGAGGCGGTGTAGTTTGCCCGGAGGCGGTGTTGTATGCCCGGAGGCGGTGTGGTATGCCCGGAGGCGGTGTAGTATTGCCCGGAGGCGGTGTTGTATGCCCGGAGGCGGTGTGGTATGCCCGGAGGCGTACAACACCGCCTCCGGGCATGATGATGATGATAATGATGATGATGATGATGATGATGATGATGATGATGATGATGATGATGATGATGATGATGATGATGATGATGATGATGATGATGATGATGATGATGTATGATGATGATGATGATGATGATGATGATGATGATGATGATGATGATGATGATGATGTGATGATGATGATGATGATGATGATGATGATGGATGATGATGATGATGATGATGATGATGATGATGATGATGATGATGATGATGATGATGATGATGAAATGATGATGATGATGATGATGTTGCTGATGATGATGTTCCTGATGATGATGTTGCTGATGATGATGTTGTTGATGATGTTGCTCATGATGTTGATGATGATGTTGCTGATTATGTTGCTGATGATGTTGATGATGATGTTGATGATGATGTTGATGATGATGTTGATGATGATGTTGATGATGATGTTGATGATGATGTTGATGTTGATGTTGATGATGATGTTGATGATGATGTTGATGATGATGTTCATGATGATGTTGATGTTGCTGATGATGTTGCTGATGATGTTGCTGATGATGACGTGAGACGGTGTGGTATGCCCGGAGGCGGTGTTGTATGCCCGGAGGCGGTGTTGTATGCCCGGAGGCGGTGTGGTATGCCCGGAGGCGGTGTTGTATGCCCGGAGGCGGTGTTGTATGCCCGGAGGCGGTGTTGTATGCCCTGAGGCGGTCTGGTATGCCCGGAGGCGGTGTTGTATGCCCTGAGGCGGTCTGGTATGCCCGGAGGCGGTGTAGTATGCCCGGAGGCGGTGTTGTATGCCCGGAGGCGGTGTGGTATGCCCGGAGGCGGTGCAGTATGCCCGGAGGCGGTGTTGTATGCCCGGAGGCGGTGTGGTATGCCCGGAGGCGGTGTAGTATGCCCGGAGGCGGTGTTGTATGCCCGGAGGCGGTGTGGTATGCCCGGAGGCGGTGTAGTATGCCCGGAGGCGGTGTTGTATGCCCGGAGGCGGTGTGGTATGCCCGGAGGCGGTACAACACCGCCTCCGGGCATGATGATGATAATGATGATGATGATGATGATGATGATGATGATGATGATGATGATGATGATGATGATGATGATGATGATGATGATGATGATGATGATGATGATGATGATGATGATGATGATGATGATGATGATGATGATGATGATGATGATGACGATGATGATGATGATGATGATGATGATGATGATGATGATGATGATGATGATGATGATGATGATGATGATGATGATGTTGCTGATGATGATGTTGCTGATGATGATGTTGCTGATGATGATGTTGTTGATGATGTTGCTGATGATGTTGCTGATGATGTTGCTGATGATGTTGCTGATGATGTTGATGATGATGTTGATGATGATGTTGATGATGATGTTGATGATGATGTTGATGATGATGTTGATGATGATGTTGATGATGATGTTGATGATGATGTTGATGTTGATGATGATGTTAATGATGATGTTGATGATGATGTTGATGATGATGTTGCTGATGATGTTGCTGATGATGTTGCTGATGATGTTGCTGGTGATGTTGCTGATGATGTTGCTGATGATGTTGCTGATGATGTTGCTGATGATGACGTGAGACGGTGTGGTATGCCCGTTTGCGGTGTTGTATGCCCGGAGGCGGTGCTGTATGCCCGGAGGCGGTGTGGTATGCCGGAGGCGGTGTTGTATGCCCGGAGGCGGTGTTGTATGCCCGGAGGCGGTGTGGTATGCCCGGAGGCGGTGTAGTATGCCCGGAGGCGGTGTTGTATGCCCGGAGGCGGTGTGGTATGCCCGGAGGCGGTGTAGTATGCCCGGAGGCGGTGTTGTATGCCCGGAGGCGGTGTGGTATGCCCGGAGGCGGTACAACACCGCCTCCGGGCATGATGATGATAATGATGATGATGATGATGATGATGATGATGATGATGATGATGATGATGATGATGATGATGATGATGATGATGATGATGATGATGATGATGATGATGATGATGATGATGATGATGATGATGATGATGATGATGATGATGATGATGATGATGATGATGATGATGATGATGATGATGATGATGATGATGATGATGATGATGATGATGATGATGATGATGATGATGATGATGATGATGATGATGATGATGATGATGATGATGATGATGATGATGATGATGATGATGATGATGATGATGATGATGATGATGATGATGATGATGATGATGATGATGATGATGATGATGATGATGATGATGATGATGATGATGATGATGTTGCTGATGATGATGTTGCTGATGATGATGTTGCTGTTGATGATGATGTTGATGATGATGTTGCTGATGATGTTGCTGATGATGTTGCTGATGATGTTGATGATGATGTTGCTGGTGATGTTGCTGATGATGTTGCTGATGATGTTGCTGATGATGTTGCTGATGATGACGTGAGACGGTGTGGTATGCCCGGAGGCGGTGTTGTATGCCCGGAGGCGGTGTTGTATGCCCGGAGGCGGTGTGGTATGCCCGGAGGCGGTGTTGTATGCCCGGAGGCGGTGTTGTATGCCCTGAGGCGGTCTGGTATGCCCGGAGGCGGTGTAGTATGCCCGGAGGCGGTGTTGTATGCCCGGAGGCGGTGTGGTATGCCCGGAGGCGGTGCAGTGTGCCCGGAGGCGGTGTTGTATGCCCGGAGGCGGTGTGGTATGCCCGGAGGCGGTGTAGTATGCCCGGAGGCGGTGTTGTATGCCCGGAGGCGGTGTGGTATGCCCGGAGGCGGTGTAGTATGCCCGGAGGCGGTGTTGTATGCCCGGAGGCGGTGTGGTATGCCCGGAGGCGGTACAACACCGCCTCCGGGCATGATGATGATGTTGCTGATGATGATGTTCCTGATGATGATGTTGCTGATGATGATGTTGTTGATGATGTTGCTCATGATGTTGATGATGATGTTGCTGATTATGTTGCTGATGATGTTGATGATGATGTTGATGATGATGTTGATGATGATGTTGATGATGATGTTGATGATGATGTTGATGATGATGTTGATGTTGATGTTGATGATGATGTTGATGATGATGTTGATGATGATGTTCATGATGATGTTGATGTTGCTGATGATGTTGCTGATGATGTTGCTGATGATGACGTGAGACGGTGTGGTATGCCCGGAGGCGGTGTTGTATGCCCGGAGGCGGTGTTGTATGCCCGGAGGCGGTGTGGTATGCCCGGAGGCGGTGTTGTATGCCCGGAGGCGGTGTTGTATGCCCGGAGGCGGTGTGGTATGCCCGCAGGCGGTGTTGTATGCCCGGAGGCGGTGTTGTATGCCCTGAGGCGGTCTGGTATGCCCGGAGGCGGTGTAGTATGCCCGGAGGCGGTGTTGTATGCCCGGAGGCGGTGTGGTATGCCCGGAGGCGGTGCAGTATGCCCGGAGGCGGTGTTGTATGCCCGGAGGCGGTGTGGTATGCCCGGAGGCGGTGTAGTATGCCCGGAGGCGGTGTTGTATGCCCTGAGGCGGTCTGGTATGCCCGGAGGCGGTGTAGTATGCCCGGAGGCGGTGTTGTATGCCCGGAGGCGGTGTGGTATGCCCGGAGGCGGTGCAGTATGCCCGGAGGCGGTGTTGTATGCCCGGAGGCGGTGTGGTATGCCCGGAGGCGGTGTAGTATGCCCGGAGGCGGTGTTGTATGCCCGGAGGCGGTGTGGTATGCCCGGAGGCGGTGTAGTATGCCCGGAGGCGGTGTTGTATGCCCGGAGGCGGAGTGGTATGCCCGGAGGCGGTACAACACCGCCTCCGGGCATGATGATGATAATGATGATGATGATGATGATGATGATGATGATGATGATGATGATGATGATGATGATGATGATGATGATGATGATGATGATGATGATGATGATGATGATGATGATGATGATGATGATGATGATGATGATGATGATGTTGATGATGATGTTGATGATGATGTTGATGATGATGTTGATGATGATGTTGATGATGATGTTGATGATGATGTTGATGATGATGTTGATGTTGATGATGATGTTAATGATGATGTTGATGATGATGTTGATGATGATGTTGCTGATGATGTTGCTGATGATGTTGCTGATGATGTTGCTGGTGATGTTGCTGATGATGTTGCTGATGATGTTGCTGATGATGTTGCTGATGATGACGTGAGACGGTGTGGTATGCCCGTTTGCGGTGTTGTATGCCCGGAGGCGGTGCTGTATGCCCGGAGGCGGTGTGGTATGCCGGAGGCGGTGTTGTATGCCCGGAGGCGGTGTTGTATGCCCGGAGGCGGTGTGGTATGCCCGGAGGCGGTGTAGTATGCCCGGAGGCGGTGTTGTATGCCCGGAGGCGGTGTGGTATGCCCGGAGGCGGTGTAGTATGCCCGGAGGCGGTGTTGTATGCCCGGAGGCGGTGTGGTATGCCCGGAGGCGGTACAACACCGCCTCCGGGCATGATGATGATAATGATGATGATGATGATGATGATGATGATGATGATGATGATGATGATGATGATGATGATGATGATGATGATGATGATGATGATGATGATGATGATGATGATGATGATGATGATGATGATGATGATGATGATGATGATGATGATGATGATGATGATGATGATGATGATGATGATGATGATGATGATGATGATGATGATGATGATGATGATGATGATGATGATGATGATGATGATGATGATGATGATGATGATGATGATGATGATGATGATGATGATGATGATGATGATGATGATGATGATGATGATGATGATGTTGCTGATGATGATGTTGCTGATGATGATGTTGCTGTTGATGATGATGTTGATGATGATGTTGCTGATGATGTTGCTGATGATGTTGCTGATGATGTTGATGATGATGTTGCTGGTGATGTTGCTGATGATGTTGCTGATGATGTCGCTGATGATGTTGCTGATGATGACGTGAGACGGTGTGGTATGCCCGGAGGCGGTGTTGTATGCCCGGAGGCGGTGTTGTATGCCCGGATGTGGTGTGGTATGCCCGGAGGCGGTGTAGTATGCCCGGAGGCGGTGTTGTATGCCCGGAGGCGGTGTGGTATGCCCGGAGGCGGTGTAGTATGCCCGGAGGCGGTGTTGTATGCCCGGAGGCGGTGTGGTATGCCCGGAGGCGGTGTAGTTTGCCCGGAGGCGGTGTTGTATGCCCGGAGGCGGTGTGGTATGCCCGGAGGCGGTGTAGTATGCCCGGAGGCGGTGTTGTATGCCCGGAGGCGGTGTGGTATGCCCGGAGGCGGTACAACACCGCCTCCGGGCATGATGATGATGATAATGATGATGATGATGATGATGATGATGATGATGATGATGATGATGATGATGATGATGATGATGATGATGATGATGATGATGATGATGATGATGATGATGATGATGATGATGATGATGATGATGATGATGATGATGATGATGATGATGATGATGATGATGATGATGATGATGATGATGATGATGATGATGATGATGATGATGATGATGATGATGATGATGATGATGATGATGATGATGATGATGATGATGATGATGATGATGATGAGATGATGATGATGATGATGATGATGATGTGTGCTGATGATGATGTTGCTGATGATGATGTTGCTGATGATGATGTTGTTGATGATGTTGCTCATGATGTTGATGATGATGTTGCTGATTATGTTGATGATGATGTTGATGATGATGTTGATGATGATGTTGATGATGATGTTGATGATGATGTTGATGATGATGTTGCTGATGATGTTGATGATGATGTTGATGATGATGTTGCTGATGATGTTGCTGATGATGTTGCTGATGATGTTGCTGATGATGTTGCTGATGATGTTGCTGATGATGTTGATGATGATGTTGATGATGATGTTGATGATGATGTTGCTGGTGATGTTGCTGATGATGTTGCTGATGATGTTGCTGATGATGACGTGAGACGGTGTGGTATGCCCGGAGGCGGTGTTGTATGCCCGGAGGCGGTGTTGTATGCCCGGAGGCGGTGTGGTATGCCCGGAGGCGGTGTTGTATGCCCGGAGGCGGTGTTGTATGCCCGGAGGCGGTGTGGTATGCCCGGAGGCGGTGTTGTATGCCCGGAGGCGGTGTTGTATGCACTGAGGCGGTCTGGTATGCCCGGAGGCGGTGTAGTATGCCCGGAGGCGGTGTTGTATGCCCGGAGGCGGTGTGGTATGCCCGGAGGCGGTGCAGTATGCCCGGAGGCGGTGTTGTATGCCCGGAGGCGGTGTGGTATGCCCGGAGGCGGTGTAGTATGCCCGGAGGCGGTGTTGTATGCCCGGAGGCGGTGTGGTATGCCCGGAGGCGGTGTAGTATGCCCGGAGGCGGTGTTGTATGCCCGGAGGCGGTGTGGTATGCCCGGAGGCGGTACAACACCGCCTCCGGGCATGATGATGATAATGATGATGATGATGATGATGATGATGATGATGATGATGATGATGATGATGATGATGATGATGATGATGATGATGATGATGATGATGATGATGATGATGATGATGATGATGATGATGATGATGATGTTGCTGATGATGATGTTGCTGATGATGATGTTGCTGATGATGATGTTGTTGATGATGTTGCTGATGATGTTGCTGATGATGTTGCTGATGATGTTGCTGATGATGTTGATGATGATGTTGATGATGATGTTGATGATGATGTTGATGATGATGTTGATGATGATGTTGCTGATGATGTTGCTGATGATGTTGCTGATGATGTTGCTGATGATGTTGCTGGTGATGTTGCTGATGATGTTGCTGATGATGTTGCTGATGATGACGTGAGACGGTGTGGTATGCCCGGAGGCGGTGTGGTATGCCCGGAGGCGGTACAACACCGCCTCCGGGCATGATGATGATAATGATGATGATGATGATGATGATGATGATGATGATGATGATGATGATGATGATGTTGCTGATGATGATGTTGCTGATGATGATGTTGCTGATGATGATGTTGTTGATGATGTTGCTCATGATGTTGATGATGATGTTGCTGATGATGTTGCTGATGATGTTGATGATGATGTTGATGATGATGTTGCTGATGATGTTGATGATGATGTTGATGATGATGTTGATGATGATGTTGATGATGATGTTGATGATGATGTTGCTGATGATGTTGCTGATGATGTTGCTGATGATCTGGCTGATGATGTTGCTGATGATGTTGCTGATGATGTTGCTGATGATGTTGATGATGATGTTGATGATGATGTTGATGATGATGTTGCTGGTGATGTTGCTGATGATGTTGCTGATGATGTTGCTGATGATGACGTGAGACGGTGTGGTATGCCCGGAGGCGGTGTTGTATGCCCGGAGGCGGTGTTGTATGCCCGGAGGCGGTGTGGTATGCCCGGAGGCGGTGTGGTATGCCCGGAGGCGGTGTTGTATGCCCGGAGGCGGTGTTGTATGCCCTGAGGCGGTCTGGTATGCCCGGAGGCGGTGTAGTATGCCCGGAGGCGGTGTTGTATGCCCGGAGGCAGTGTGGTATGCCCGGAGGCGGTGCAGTATGCCCGGAGGCGTTGTTATATGCCCGGAGGCAGTGTGGTATGCCCGGAGGCGGTGTAGTATGCCCGGAGGCGGTGTTGTATGCCCGGAGGCGGTGTGGTATGCCCGGAAGCGGTGTAGTATGCTCGGAGGCGGTGTTGTATGCCCGGAGGCGGTGTGGTATGCCCGGAGGCGGTACAACACCGCCTCCGGGCATGATGATGATAATGATGATGATGATGATGATGATGATGATGATGATGATGATGATGATGATGATGATGATGATGATGATGATGATGATGATGATGATGATGATGATGATGATGATGATGATGATGATGATGATGATGATGATGATGATGATGATGATGATGATGATGATGATGATGATGATGTTGCTGATGATGATGTTGCTGATGATGATGTTGCTGATGATGATGTTGTTGATGATGTTACTGATGATGTTGCTGATGATGTTGCTGATGATGTTGCTGATGATGTTGATGATAATGTTGATGATGATGTTGATGAAGATGTTGATGATGATGTTGATGATGATGTTGCTGATGATGTTGCTGATGATGTTGCTGATGATGTTGCTGATGATGTTGCTGATGATGTTGCTGGTGATGTTGCTGATGATGTTGCTGATGATGTTGCTGATGATGACGTGAGACGGTGTGGTATGCCCGGAGGCGGTGTTGTATGCCCGGAGGCGGTGTTGTATGCCCGGAGGCGGTGTGGTATGCCCGGAGGCGGTGTTGTATGCCCGGAGGCGGTGTTGTATGCCCGGAGGCGGTGTTGTATGCCCGGAGGCGGTGTTGTATGCCCTGAGGCGGTCTGGTATGCCCGGAGGCGGTGTTGTATGCCCTGAGGCGGTCTGGTATGCCCGGAGGCGGTGTAGTATGCCCGGAGGCGGTGTTGTATGCCCGGAGGCGGTGTGGTATGCCCGGAGGCGGTGCAGTATGCCCGGAGGCGGTGTTGTATGCCCGGAGGCGGTGTGGTATGCCCGGAGGCGGTGTAGTATGCCCGGAGGCGGTGTTGTATGCCCGGAGGCGGTGTGGTATGCCCGGAGGCGGTGTAGTATGCCCGGAGGCGGTGTTGTATGCCCGGAGGCGGTGTGGTATGCCCGGAGGCGGTACAACACCGCCTCCGGGCATGATGATGATAATGATGATGATGATGATGATGATGATGATGATGATGATGATGATGATGATGATGATGATGATGATGATGATGATGATGATGATGATGATGATGATGATGATGATGATGATGATGATGATGATGATGATGATGATGATGACGATGATGATGATGATGATGATGATGATGATGATGATGATGATGATGATGATGATGATGATGATGATGATGATGTTGCTGATGATGATGTTGCTGATGATGATGTTGCTGATGATGATGTTGTTGATGATGTTGCTGATGATGTTGCTGATGATGTTGCTGATGATGTTGCTGATGATGTTGATGATGATGTTGATGATGATGTTGATGATGATGTTGATGATGATGTTGATGATGATGTTGATGATGATGTTGATGATGATGTTGATGATGATGTTGATGTTGATGATGATGTTAATGATTATGTTGATGATGATGTTGATGATGATGTTGCTGATGATGTTGCTGATGATGTTGCTGATGATGTTGCTGGTGATGTTGCTGATGATGTTGCTGATGATGTTGCTGATGATGTTGCTGATGATGACGTGAGACGGTGTGGTATGCCCGTTTGCGGTGTTGTATGCCCGGAGGCGGTGCTGTATGCCCGGAGGCGGTGTGGTATGCCGGAGGCGGTGTTGTATGCCCGGAGGCGGTGTTGTATGCCCGGAGGCGGTGTGGTATGCCCGGAGGCGGTGTAGTATGCCCGGAGGCGGTGTTGTATGCCCGGAGGCGGTGTGGTA
>JAXIVJ010000619.1:45000-47500 GCA_036785665.1 Chirona hameri
GCCCGGAGGCGGTGTTGTATGCCCGGAGGCGGTGTGGTATGCCCGGAGGCGGTGTTGTATGCCCGGAGGCGGTGTTGTATGCCCGGAGGCGGTGTGATATGCCCGGAGGCGGTGTTGTATGCCCGGAGGCGGTGTTGTATGCCCTGAAGCGGTCTGGTATGCCCGGAGGCGGTTTAGTATGCCCGGAGGCGGTGTTGTATGCCCAGAGGCGGTGTGGTATGCCCGGAGGCGGTGCAGTATGCCCGGAGGCGGTGTTGTATGCCCGGAGGCGGTGTGGTATGCCCGGAGGCGGTGTAGTATGCCCGGAGGCGGTGTTGTTTGCCCGGAGGCGGTGTGGTATGCCCGGAGGCGGTGTAGTATGCCCGGAGGCGGTGTTGTATGCCCGGAGGCGGTGTGGTATGCCCGGAGGCGGTACAACACCGCCTCCGGGCATGATGATGATAATGATGATGATGATGATGATGATGATGATGATGATGATGATGATGATGATGATGGTGATGATGATGATGATGATGATGATGATGATGATGATGATGATGTTGCTGATGATGATGTTGCTGATGATGATGTTGCTGATGATGATGTTGTTGATGATGTTGCTGATGATGTTGCTGATGATGTTGCTGATGATGTTGCTGATGATGTTGATGATGATGTTGCTGATGATGTTGATGATGATGTTGATGATGATGTTGATGATGATGTTGCTGATGATGTTGCTGATGATGTTGCTGATGATGTTGCTGATGATGTTTCTGATGATGTTGCTGGTGATGTTGCTGATGATGTTGCTGATGATGTTGCTGATGATGACGTGAGACGGTGTGGTATGACCGGAGGCGGTGTTGTATGCCCGGAGGCGGTGTTGTATGCCCGGAGGCGGTGTGGTATGCCCGGAGGCGGTGTTGTATGCCCGGAGGCGGTGTTGTATGCCCGGAGGCGGTGTGGTATGCCCGGAGGCGGTGTTGTATGCCCGGAGGCGGTGTTGTATGCCCTGAGGCGGTCTGGTATGCCCGGAGGCGGTGTAGTATGCCCGGAGGCGGTGTTGTATGCCCGGAGGCGGTGTGGTATGCCCGGAGGCGGTGCAGTATGCCCGGAGGCGGTGTTGTATGCCCGGAGGCGGTGTGGTATGCCCGGAGGCGGTGTAGTATGCCCGGAGGCGGTGTTGTATGCCCGGAGGCGGTGTGGTATGCCCGGAGGCGGTGTAGTATGCCCGGAGGCGGTGTTGTATGCCCGGAGGCGGTGTGGTATGCCCGGAGGCGGTACAACACCGCCTCCGGGCATGATGATGATAATGATGATGATGATGATGATGATGATGATGATGATGATGATGATGATGATGATGATGATGATGATGATGATGATGATGATGATGATGATGATGATGATGATGATGATGATGATGATGATGATGATGATGATGATGATGATGATGATGATGATGATGATGATGATGATGATGATGATGATGATGATGATGATGATAATGATGATGATGATGATGATGATGTTGCTGATGATGATGTTGCTGATGATGATGTTGCTGATGATGATGTTGTTGATGATGTTGCTGATGATGTTGCTGATGATGTTGCTGATGATGTTGATGATGATGTTGATGATGATGTTGATGATGTTGATGATGATGTTGATGTTGATGATGATGTTAATGATGATGTTGATGATGATGTTGATGATGATGTTGCTGATGATGTTGCTGATGATGTTGCTGATGATGTTGCTGGTGATGTTGCTGATGATGTTGCTGATGATGTTGCTGATGATGTTGCTGATGATGACGTGAGACGGTGTGGTATGCCCGTTTGCGGTGTTGTATGCCCGGAGGCGGTGTTGTATGCCCGGAGGCGGTGTGGTATGCCCGGAGGCGGTGTTGTATGCCCGGAGGCGGTGTTGTATGCCCGGAGGCGGTGTGGTATGCCCGGAGGCGGTGTGGTATGCCCGGAGGCGGTACAACACCGCCTCCGGGCATGATGATGATAATGATGATGATGATGATGATGATGATGATGATGATGATGATGATGATGATGATGATGATGATGATGATGATGATGATGATGATGATGATGATGATGATGATGATGATGATGATGATGATGATGATGATGATGATGATGATGATGATGATGATGATGATGATGATGATGATGTTGCTGATGATGAAGTTGCTGATGATGATGTTGCTGATGATGATGTTGTTGATGATGTTGCTGATGATGTTGCTGATGATGTTGCTGATGATGTTGCTGATGATGTTGATGATGATGTTGATGATGATGTTGATGATGATGTTGATGATGATGTTGATGATGATGTTGCTGATGATGTTGCTGATGATGTTGCTGATGATGTTGCTGATGATGTTGCTGGTGATGTTGCTGATGATGTTGCTGATGATGTTGCTGATGATGACGTGAGACGGTGTGGTGTGCCCGGAGGCGGTGTTGTATGCCCGGAGGCGGTGTTGTATGCC
>JAXIVJ010000619.1:65000-82500 GCA_036785665.1 Chirona hameri
TGTTGCTGATGATGTTGATGATAATGTTGATGATGATGTTGATGAAGATGTTGATGATGATGTTGATGATGATGTTGCTGATGATGTTGCTGATGATGTTGCTGATGATGTTGCTGATGATGTTGCTGATGATGTTGCTGGTGATGTTGCTGATGATGTTGCTGATGATGTTGCTGATGATGACGTGAGACGGTGTGGTATGCCCGGAGGCGGTGTTGTATGCCCGGAGGCGGTGTTGTATGCCCGGAGGCGGTGTGGTATGCCCGGAGGCGGTGTTGTATGCCCGGAGGCGGTGTTGTATGCCCGGAGGCGGTGTGGTATGCCCGGAGGCGGTGTTGTATGCCCGGAGGCGGTGTTGTATGCCCTGAGGCGGTCTGGTATGCCCGGAGGCGGTGTAGTATGCCCGGAGGCGGTGTTGTATGCCCGGAGGCGGTGTGGTATGCCCGGAGGCGGTGCAGTATGCCCGGAGGCGTTGTTGTATGCCCGGAGGCGGTGTGGTATGCCCGGAGGCGGTGTAGTATGCCCGGAGGCGGTGTTGTATGCCCGGAGGCAGTGTGGTATGCCCGGAAGCGGTGTAGTATGCCCGGAGGCGGTGTTGTATGCCCGGAGGCGGTGTGGTATGCCCGGAGGCGGTACAACACCGCCTCCGGGCATGATGATGATAATGATGATGATGATGATGATGATGATGATGATGATGATGATGATGATGATGATGATGATGATGATGATGATGATGATGATGATGATGATGATGATGATGATGATGATGATGATGATGATGATGATGATGATGATGATGATGATGATGATGATGATGATGATGATGATGATGATGATGATGATGTTGCTGATGATGATGTTACTGATGATGATGTTGCTGATGATGATGTTGTTGATGATGTTGCTGATGATGTTGCTGATGATGTTGCTGATGATGTTGCTGATGATGTTGATGATGATGTTGATGATGATGTTGATGATGATGTTGATGATGATGTTGATGATGATGTTGCTGATGATGTTGCTGATGATGTTGCTGATGATGTTGCTGATGATGTTGCTGATGATGTTGCTGGTGATGTTGCTGATGATGTTGCTGATGATGTTGCTGATGATGACGTGAGACGGTGTGGTATGCCCGGAGGCGGTGTTGTATGCCCGGAGGCGGTGTTGTATGCCCGGAGGCGGTGTGGTATGCCCGGAGGCGGTGTTGTATGCCCGGAGGCGGTGTTGTATGCCCGGAGGCGGTGTGGTATGCCCGGAGGCGGTGTTGTATGCCCGGAGGCGGTGTTGTATGCCCTGAGGCGGTGTGGTATGCCCGGAGGCGGTGTAGTTTGCCCGGAGGCGGTGTTGTATGCCCGGAGGCGGTGTGGTATGCCCGGAGGCGGTGTAGTATGCCCGGAGGCGGTGTTGTATGCCCGGAGGCGGTGTGGTATGCCCGGAGGCGGTACAACACCGCCTCCGGGCATGATGATGATGATAATGATGATGATGATGATGATGATGATGATGATGATGATGATGATGATGATGATGATGATGATGATGATGATGATGATGATGATGATGATGATGATGATGATGATGATGATGATGATGATGATGATGATGATGATGATGATGATGATGATGATGATGATGATGATGATGATGATGATGATGATGATGATGATGATGATGATGATGATGATGATGATGATGATGATGATGATGATGATGATGATGATGATGATGATGATGATGATGATGATGATGATGATGATGATGATGATGAAGATGATGATGTTGATGATGATGTTGATGATGATGTTGATGATGATGTTGATGATGATGTTGATGATGATGTTGATGATGATGTTGATGATGATGTTGATGATGATGTTGATGATGATGTTGATGATGATGTTCATGATGATGTTGATGTTGATGATGATGTTGATGAGTATGTTGATGATGATGTTGATGATGATGTTGATGATGATGTTGCTGATGATGTTGCTGATGATGTTGCTGATGATGTTGCTGATGATGTTGCTGATGATGTTGCTGGTGATGTTGCTGATGATGTTGCTGATGATGTTGCTGATGATGACGTGAGACGGTGTGGTATGCCCGGAGGCGGTGTTGTATGCCCGGAGGCGGTGTGGTATGCCCGGAGGCGGTGTTGTATGCCCGGAGGCGGTGTTGTATGCCCGGAGGCGGTGTGATATGCCCGGAGGCGGTGTTGTATGCCCGGAGGCGGTGTTGTATGCCCTGAAGCGGTCTGGTATGCCCGGAGGCGGTTTAGTATGCCCGGAGGCGGTGTTGTATGCCCGGAGGCGGTGTGGTATGCCCGGAGGCGGTGCAGTATGCCCGGAGGCGGTGTTGTATGCCCGGAGGCGGTGTGGTATGCCCGGAGGCGGTGTAGTATGCCCGGAGGCGGTGTTGTTTGCCCGGAGGCGGTGTGGTATGCCCGGAGGCGGTGTAGTATGCCCGGAGGCGGTGTTGTATGCCCGGAGGCGGTGTGGTATGCCCGGAGGCGGTACAACACCGCCTCCGGGCATGATGATGATAATGATGATGATGATGATGATGATGATGATGATGATGATGATGATGATGATGATGGTGATGATGATGATGATGATGATGATGATGATGATGATGATGATGATGTTGCTGATGATGATGTTGCTGATGATGATGTTGCTGATGATGATGTTGTTGATGATGTTGCTGATGATGTTGCTGATGATGTTGCTGATGATGTTGCTGATGATGTTGATGATGATGTTGCTGATGATGTTGATGATGATGTTGATGATGATGTTGATGATGATGTTGCTGATGATGTTGCTGATGATGTTGCTGATGATGTTGCTGATGATGTTTCTGATGATGTTGCTGGTGATGTTGCTGATGATGTTGCTGATGATGTTGCTGATGATGACGTGAGACGGTGTGGTATGACCGGAGGCGGTGTTGTATGCCCGGAGGCGGTGTTGTATGCCCGGAGGCGGTGTGGTATGCCCGGAGGCGGTGTTGTATGCCCGGAGGCGGTGTTGTATGCCCGGAGGCGGTGTGGTATGCCCGGAGGCGGTGTTGTATGCCCGGAGGCGGTGTTGTATGCCCTGAGGCGGTCTGGTATGCCCGGAGGCGGTGTAGTATGCCCGGAGGCGGTGTTGTATGCCCGGAGGCGGTGTGGTATGCCCGGAGGCGGTGCAGTATGCCCGGAGGCGGTGTTGTATGCCCGGAGGCGGTGTGGTATGCCCGGAGGCGGTGTAGTATGCCCGGAGGCGGTGTTGTATGCCCGGAGGCGGTGTGGTATGCCCGGAGGCGGTGTAGTATGCCCGGAGGCGGTGTTGTATGCCCGGAGGCGGTGTGGTATGCCCGGAGGCGGTACAACACCGCCTCCGGGCATGATGATGATAATGATGATGATGATGATGATGATGATGATGATGATGATGATGATGATGATGATGATGATGATGATGATGATGATGATGATGATGATGATGATGATGATGATGATGATGATGATGATGATGATGATGATGATGATGATGATGATGATGATGATGATGATGATGATGATGATGATGATGATGATGATGATGATGATGATGATGATGATGATGATGATGATGATGATGATGATGATGATGATGATGATGATGATGATGATGCTGATGATGATGATGATGATGATGATGATGATGATGTTGCTGATGATGATGTTGCTGATGATGATGTTGCTGTTGATGATGATGTTGATGATGATGTTGCTGATGATGTTGCTGATGATGTTGCTGATGATGTTGATGATGATGTTGCTGGTGATGTTGCTGATGATGTTGCTGATGATGTTGCTGATGATGTTGCTGATGATGACGTGAGACGGTGTGGTGTGCCCGGAGGCGGTGTTGTATGCCCGGAGGCGGTGTTGTATTCCCGGAGGCGGTGTGGTATGCCCGGAGGCGGTGTAGTATGCCCGGAGGCGGTGTTGTATGCCCGGAGGCGGTGTGGTATGCCCGGAGGCGGTGTAGTATGCCCGGAGGCGGTGTTGTATGCCCGGAGGCGGTGTGGTATGCCCGGAGGCGGTACAACACCGCCTCCGGGCATGATGATGATAATGATGATGATGATGATGATGATGATGATGATGATGATGATGATGATGATGATGATGATGATGATGATGATGATGATGATGATGATGATGATGATGATGATGATGATGATGATGATGATGATGATGATGATGATGATGATGATGATGATGATGATGATGATGATGATGATGATGTTGCTGATGATGAAGTTGCTGATGATGATGTTGCTGATGATGATGTTGTTGATGATGTTGCTGATGATGTTGCTGATGATGTTGCTGATGATGTTGCTGATGATGTTGATGATGATGTTGATGATGATGTTGATGATGATGTTGATGATGATGTTGATGATGATGTTGCTGATGATGTTGCTGATGATGTTGCTGATGATGTTGCTGATGATGTTGCTGGTGATGTTGCTGATGATGTTGCTGATGATGTTGCTGATGATGACGTGAGACGGTGTGGTGTGCCCGGAGGCGGTGTTGTATGCCCGGAGGCGGTGTTGTATGCCCGGAGGCGGTGTGGTATGCCCGGAGGCGGTGTTGTATGCCCGGAGGCGGTGTTGTATGCCCGGAGGCGGTGTGGTATGCCCGGAGGCGGTGTTGTATGCCCGGAGGCGGTGTTGTATGCCCTGAGGCGGTCTGGTATGCCCGGAGGCGGTGTAGTATGCCCGGAAGCGGTGTTGTATGCCCGGAGGCGGTGTGGTATGCCCGGAGGCGGTGCAGTATGCCCGGAGGCGTTGTTGTATGCCCGGAGGCGGTGTGGTATGCCCGGAGGCGGTGTAGTATGCCCGGAGGCGGTGTTGTATGCCCGGAGGCAGTGTGGTATGCCCGGAAGCGGTGTAGTATGCCCGGAGGCGGTGTTGTATGCCCGGAGGCGGTGTGGTATGCCCGGAGGCGGTACAACACCGCCTCCGGGCATGATGATGATAATGATGATGATGATGATGATGATGATGATGATGATGATGATGATGATGATGATGATGATGATGATGATGATGATGATGATGATGATGATGATGATGATGATGATGATGATGATGATGATGATGATGATGATGATGATGATGATGATGATGATGATGATGATGATGATGATGATGATGATGATGATGATGATGTTGCTGATGATGATGTTACTGATGATGATGTTGCTGATGATGATGTTGTTGATGATGTTGCTGATGATGTTGCTGATGATGTTGCTGATGATGTTGATGATGATGTTGATGATGATGTTGATGATGATGTTGATGATGATGTTGATGATGATGTTGATGATGATGTTGCTGATGATGTTGCTGATGATGTTGCTGATGATGTTGCTGATGATGTTGCTGATGATGTTGCTGGTGATGTTGCTGATGATGTTGCTGATGATGTTGCTGATGATGACGTGAGACGGTGTGGTATGCCCGGAGGCGGTGTTGTATGCCCGGAGGCGGTGTTGTATGCCCGGAGGCGGTGTGGTATGCCCGGAGGCGGTGTTGTATGCCCGGAGGCGGTGTTGTATGCCCGGAGGCGGTGTGGTATGCCCGGAGGCGGTGTTGTATGCCCGGAGGCGGTGTTGTATGCCCTGAGGCGGTGTGGTATGCCCGGAGGCGGTGTAGTTTGCCCGGAGGCGGTGTTGTATGCCCGGAGGCGGTGTGGTATGCCCGGAGGCGGTGTAGTATGCCCGGAGGCGGTGTTGTATTCCCGGAGGCGGTGTGGTATGCCCGGAGGCGGTACAACACCGCCTCCGGGCATGATGATGATGATAATGATGATGATGATGATGATGATGATGATGATGATGATGATGATGATGATGATGATGATGATGATGATGATGATGATGATGATGATGATGATGATGATGATGATGATGATGATGATGATGATGATGATGATGATGATGATGATGATGATGATGATGATGATGATGATGATGATGATGATGATGATGATGATGAGGATGATGATGATGATGATGATGATGATGATGATGATGATGATGATGATGATGATGATGATGATGATGATGATGATGATGAAGATGATGATGTTGATGATGATGTTGATGATGATGTTGATGATGATGTTGATGATGATGTTGATGATGATGTTGATGATGATGTTGATGATGATGTTGATGATGATGTTGATGATGATGTTGATGATGATGTTCATGATGATGTTGATGTTGATGATGATGTTGATGAGTATGTTGATGATGATGTTGATGATGATGTTGATGATGATGTTGCTGATGATATTGCTGATGATGTTGCTGATGATGTTGCTGATGATGTTGCTGATGATGTTGCTGGTGATGTTGCTGATGATGTTGCTGATGATGTTGCTGATGATGACGTGAGACGGTGTGGTATGCCCGGAGGCGGTGTTGTATGCCCGGAGGCGGTGTGGTATGCCCGGAGGCGGTGTTGTATGCCCGGAGGCGGTGTTGTATGCCCGGAGGCGGTGTGATATGCCCGGAGGCGGTGTTGTATGCCCGGAGGCGGTGTTGTATGCCCTGAAGCGGTCTGGTATGCCCGGAGGCGGTTTAGTATGCCCGGAGGCGGTGTTGTATGCCCGGAGGCGGTGTGGTATGCCCGGAGGCGGTGCAGTATGCCCGGAGGCGGTGTTGTATGCCCGGAGGCGGTGTGGTATGCCCGGAGGCGGTGTAGTATGCCCGGAGGCGGTGTTGTTTGCCCGGAGGCGGTGTGGTATGCCCGGAGGCGGTGTAGTATGCCCGGAGGCGGTGTTGTATGCCCGGAGGCGGTGTGGTATGCCCGGAGGCGGTACAACACCGCCTCCGGGCATGATGATGATAATGATGATGATGATGATGATGATGATGATGATGATCATGATGATGATGATGATGGTGATGATGATGATGATGATGATGATGATGATGATGATGATGATGATGTTGCTGATGATGATGTTGCTGATGATGATGTTGCTGATGATGATGTTGTTGATGATGTTGCTGATGATGTTGCTGATGATGTTGCTGATGATGTTGCTGATGATGTTGATGATGATGTTGATGATGATGTTGATGATGATGAAGATGATGATGTTGATGATGATGTTGATGATGATGTTGATGATGATGATGATGATGATGATGATGATGATGATGATGATGATGATGATGATGATGATGATGATGATGATGATGATGATGATGATGATGATGATGATGATGATGATGATGATGTTGCTGATGATGATGTTACTGATGATGATGTTGCTGATGATGATGTTGTTGATGATGTTGCTGATGATGTTGCTGATGATGTTGCTGATGATGTTGCTGATGATGTTGATGATGATGTTGATGATGATGTTGATGATGATGTTGATGATGATGTTGATGATGATGTTGCTGATGATGTTGCTGATGATGTTGCTGATGATGTTGCTGATGATGTTGCTGATGATGTTGCTGGTGATGTTGCTGATGATGTTGCTGATGATGTTGCTGATGATGACGTGAGACGGTGTGGTATGCCCGGAGGCGGTGTTGTATGCCCGGAGGCGGTGTTGTATGCCCGGAGGCGGTGTGGTATGCCCGGAGGCGGTGTTGTATGCCCGGAGGCGGTGTTGTATGCCCGGAGGCGGTGTGGTATGCCCGGAGGCGGTGTTGTATGCCCGGAGGCGGTGTTGTATGCCCTGAGGCGGTGTGGTATGCCCGGAGGCGGTGTAGTTTGCCCGGAGGCGGTGTTGTATGCCCGGAGGCGGTGTGGTATGCCCGGAGGCGGTGTAGTATGCCCGGAGGCGGTGTTGTATGCCCGGAGGCGGTGTGGTATGCCCGGAGGCGGTACAACACCGCCTCCGGGCATGATGATGATGATAATGATGATGATGATGATGATGATGATGATGATGATGATGATGATGATGATGATGATGATGATGATGATGATGATGATGATGATGATGATGATGATGATGATGATGATGATGATGATGATGATGATGATGATGATGATGATGATGATGATGATGATGATGATGATGATGATGATGATGATGATGATGATGATGATGATGATGATGATGATGATGATGATGATGATGATGATGATGATGATGATGATGATGATGATGATGATGATGAAGATGATGATGTTGATGATGATGTTGATGATGATGTTGATGATGATGTTGATGATGATGTTGATGATGATGTTGATGATGATGTTGATGATGATGTTGATGATGATGTTGATGATGATGTTGATGATGATGTTCATGATGATGTTGATGTTGATGATGATGTTGATGAGTATGTTGATGATGATGTTGATGATGATGTTGATGATGATGTTGCTGATGATGTTGCTGATGATGTTGCTGATGATGTTGCTGATGATGTTGCTGATGATGTTGCTGGTGATGTTGCTGATGATGTTGCTGATGATGTTGCTGATGATGACGTGAGACGGTGTGGTATGCCCGGAGGAGGTGTTGTATGCCCGGAGGCGGTGTGGTATGCCCGGAGGCGGTGTTGTATGCCCGGAGGCGGTGTTGTATGCCCGGAGGCGGTGTGATATGCCCGGAGGCGGTGTTGTATGCCCGGAGGCGGTGTTGTATGCCCTGAAGCGGTCTGGTATGCCCGGAGGCGGTTTAGTATGCCCGGAGGCGGTGTTGTATGCCCGGAGGCGGTGTGGTATGCCCGGAGGCGGTGCAGTATGCCCGGAGGCGGTGTTGTATGCCCGGAGGCGGTGTGGTATGCCCGGAGGCGGTGTAGTATGCCCGGAGGCGGTGTTGTTTGCCCGGAGGCGGTGTGGTATGCCCGGAGGCGGTGTAGTATGCCCGGAGGCGGTGTTGTATGCCCGGAGGCGGTGTGGTATGCCCGGAGGCGGTACAACACCGCCTCCGGGCATGATGATGATAATGATGATGATGATGATGATGATGATGATGATGATGATCATGATGATGATGATGATGGTGATGATGATGATGATGATGATGATGATGATGATGATGATGATGATGTTGCTGATGATGATGTTGCTGATGATGATGTTGCTGATGATGATGTTGTTGATGATGTTGCTGATGATGTTGCTGATGATGTTGCTGATGATGTTGCTGATGATGTTGATGATGATGTTGATGATGATGTTGATGATGATGAAGATGATGATGTTGATGATGATGTTGATGATGATGTTGATGATGATGTTGATGATGATGTTGATGATGATGTTGATGATGATGTTGATGATGATGTTGATGATGATGTTGATGATGATGTTGATGATGATGTTCATGATGATGTTGATGTTGATGATGATGTTGATGAGTATGTTGATGATGATGTTGATGATGATGTTGATGATGATGTTGCTGATGATGTTGCTGATGATGTTGCTGATGATGTTGCTGATGATGTTGCTGATGATGTTGCTGGTGATGTTGCTGATGATGTTGCTGATGATGTTGCTGATGATGACGTGAGACGGTGTGGTATGCCCGGAGGCGGTGTTGTATGCCCGGAGGCGGTGTGGTATGCCCGGAGGCGGTGTTGTATGCCCGGAGGCGGTGTTGTATGCCCGGAGGCGGTGTGGTATGCCCGGAGGCGGTGTTGTATGCCCGGAGGCGGTGTTGTATGCCCTGAGGCGGTCTGGTATGCCCGGAGGCGGTGTAGTATGCCCGGAGGCGGTGTTGTATGCCCGGAGGCGGTGTGGTATGCCCGGAGGCGGTGCAGTATGCCCGGAGGCGTTGTTGTATGCCCGGAGGCGGTGTGGTATGCCCGGAGGCGGTGTAGTATGCCCGGAGGCGGTGTTGTATGCCCGGAGGCAGTGTGGTATGCCCGGAAGCGGTGTAGTATGCCCGGAGGCGGTGTTGTATGCCCGGAGGCGGTGTGGTATGCCCGGAGGCGGTACAACACCGCCTCCGGGCATGATGATGATAATGATGATGATGATGATGATGATGATGATGATGATGATGATGATGATGATGATGATGATGATGATGATGATGATGATGATGATGATGATGATGATGATGATGATGATGATGATGATGATGATGATGATGATGATGATGATGATGATGATGATGATGATGATGATGATGATGATGATGATGATGTGCTGATGATGATGTTACTGATGATGATGTTGCTGATGATGATGTTGTTGATGATGTTGCTGATGATGTTGCTGATGATGTTGCTGATGATGTTGCTGATGATGTTGATGATGATGTTGATGATGATGTTGATGATGATGTTGATGATGATGTTGATGATGATGTTGCTGATGATGTTGCTGATGATGTTGCTGATGATGTTGCTGATGATGTTGCTGATGATGTTGCTGGTGATGTTGCTGATGATGTTGCTGATGATGTTGCTGATGATGACGTGAGACGGTGTGGTATGCCCGGAGGCGGTGTTGTATGCCCGGAGGCGGTGTTGTATGCCCGGAGGCGGTGTGGTATGCCCGGAGGCGGTGTTGTATGCCCGGAGGCGGTGTTGTATGCCCGGAGGCGGTGTGGTATGCCCGGAGGCGGTGTTGTATGCCCGGAGGCGGTGTTGTATGCCCTGAGGCGGTGTGGTATGCCCGGAGGCGGTGTAGTTTGCCCGGAGGCGGTGTTGTATGCCCGGAGGCGGTGTGGTATGCCCGGAGGCGGTGTAGTATGCCCGGAGGCGGTGTTGTATGCCCGGAGGCGGTGTGGTATGCCCGGAGGCGGTACAACACCGCCTCCGGGCATGATGATGATGATAATGATGATGATGATGATGATGATGATGATGATGATGATGATGATGATGATGATGATGATGATGATGATGATGATGATGATGATGATGATGATGATGATGATGATGATGATGATGATGATGATGATGATGATGATGATGATGATGATGATGATGATGATGATGATGATGATGATGATGATGATGATGATGATGATGATGATGATGATGATGATGATGATGATGATGATGATGATGATGATGATGATGATGATGATGATGATGATGATGATGATGATGATGATGATGAAGATGATGATGTTGATGATGATGTTGATGATGATGTTGATGATGATGTTGATGATGATGTTGATGATGATGTTGATGATGATGTTGATGATGATGTTGATGATGATGTTGATGATGATGTTGATGATGATGTTCATGATGATGTTGATGTTGATGATGATGTTGATGAGTATGTTGATGATGATGTTGATGATGATGTTGATGATGATGTTGCTGATGATGTTGCTGATGATGTTGCTGATGATGTTGCTGATGATGTTGCTGATGATGTTGCTGGTGATGTTGCTGATGATGTTGCTGATGATGTTGCTGATGATGACGTGAGACGGTGTGGTATGCCCGGAGGCGGTGTTGTATGCCCGGAGGCGGTGTGGTATGCCCGGAGGCGGTGTTGTATGCCCGGAGGCGGTGTTGTATGCCCGGAGGCGGTGTGATATGCCCGGAGGCGGTGTTGTATGCCCGGAGGCGGTGTTGTATGCCCTGAAGCGGTCTGGTATGCCCGGAGGCGGTTTAGTATGCCCGGAGGCGGTGTTGTATGCCCGGAGGCGGTGTGGTATGCCCGGAGGCGGTGCAGTATGCCCGGAGGCGGTGTTGTATGCCCGGAGGCGGTGTGGTATGCCCGGAGGCGGTGTAGTATGCCCGGAGGCGGTGTTGTTTGCCCGGAGGCGGTGTGGTATG
The DNA here is from genome assembly GCA_036785665.1 of Chirona hameri. Classification (NCBI taxonomy): domain Eukaryota; kingdom Metazoa; phylum Arthropoda; class Thecostraca; order Balanomorpha; family Balanidae; genus Chirona; species Chirona hameri. The sequence goes on from JAXIVJ010000619.1 coordinate 76,805, forward strand.
CCCGGAGGCGGTGTAGTATGCCCGGAGGCGGTGTTGTATGCCCGGAGGCGGTGTGGTATGCCCGGAGGCGGTACAACACCGCCTCCGGGCATGATGATGATAATGATGATGATGATGATGATGATGATGATGATGATGATGATGATGATGATGATGGTGATGATGATGATGATGATGATGATGATGATGATGATGATGATGATGTTGCTGATGATGATGTTGCTGATGATGATGTTGCTGATGATGATGTTGTTGATGATGTTGCTGATGATGTTGCTGATGATGTTGCTGATGATGTTGCTGATGATGTTGATGATGATGTTGCTGATGATGTTGATGATGATGTTGATGATGATGTTGATGATGATGTTGCTGATGATGTTGCTGATGATGTTGCTGATGATGTTGCTGATGATGTTTCTGATGATGTTGCTGGTGATGTTGCTGATGATGTTGCTGATGATGTTGCTGATGATGACGTGAGACGGTGTGGTATGACCGGAGGCGGTGTTGTATGCCCGGAGGCGGTGTTGTATGCCCGGAAGCGGTGTGGTATGCCCGGAGGCGGTGTTGTATGCCCGGAGGCGGTGTTGTATGCCCGGAGGCGGTGTGGTATGCCCGGAGGCGGTGTTGTATGCCCGGAGGCGGTGTTGTATGCCCTGAGGCGGTCTGGTATGCCCGGAGGCGGTGTAGTATGCCCGGAGGCGGTGTTGTATGCCCGGAGGCGGTGTGGTATGCCCGGAGGCGGTGCAGTATGCCCGGAGGCGGTGTTGTATGCCCGGAGGCGGTGTGGTATGCCCGGAGGCGGTGTAGTATGCCCGGAGGCGGTGTTGTATGCCCGGAGGCGGTGTGGTATGCCCGGAGGCGGTGTAGTATGCCCGGAGGCGGTGTTGTATGCCCGGAGGCGGTGTGGTATGCCCGGAGGCGGTACAACACCGCCTCCGGGCATGATGATGATAATGATGATGATGATGATGATGATGATGATGATGATGATGATGATGATGATGATGATGATGATGATGATGATGATGATGATGATGATGATGATGATGATGATGATGATGATGATGATGATGATGATGATGATGATGATGATGATGATGATGATGATGATGATGATGATGATGATGATGATGATGATGATGATGATGATGATGATGATGATGATGATGATGATGATGATGATGATGATGATGATGATGCTGATGATGATGATGATGATGATGATGATGATGATGTTGCTGATGATGATGTTGCTGATGATGATGTTGCTGTTGATGATGATGTTGATGATGATGTTGCTGATGATGTTGCTGATGATGTTGCTGATGATGTTGATGATGATGTTGCTGGTGATGTTGCTGATGATGTTGCTGATGATGTTGCTGATGATGTTGCTGATGATGACGTGAGACGGTGTGGTATGCCCGGAGGCGGTGTTGTATGCCCGGAGGCGGTGTTGTATTCCCGGAGGCGGTGTGGTATGCCCGGAGGCGGTGTAGTATGCCCGGAGGCGGTGTTGTATGCCCGGAGGCGGTGTGGTATGCCCGGAGGCGGTGTAGTATGCCCGGAGGCGGTGTTGTATGCCCGGAGGCGGTGTGGTATGCCCGGAGGCGGTACAACACCGCCTCCGGGCATGATGATGATAATGATGATGATGATGATGATGATGATGATGATGATGATGATGATGATGATGATGATGATGATGATGATGATGATGATGATGATGATGATGATGATGATGATGTTGATGATGATGTTGATGATGATGTTGATGATGATGTTGATGATGATGTTGATGATGATGTTGATGATGATGTTGATGATGATGTTGATGATGATGTTCATGATGATGTTGATGTTGATGATGATGTTGATGAGTATGTTGATGATGATGTTGATGATGATGTTGATGATGATGTTGCTGATGATGTTGCTGATGATGTTGCTGATGATGTTGCTGATGATGTTGCTGATGATGTTGCTGGTGATGTTGCTGATGATGTTGCTGATGATGTTGCTGATGATGACGTGAGACGGTGTGGTATGCCCGGAGGCGGTGTTGTATGCCCGGAGGCGGTGTGGTATGCCCGGAGGCGGTGTTGTATGCCCGGAGGCGGTGTTGTATGCCCGGAGGCGGTGTGATATGCCCGGAGGCGGTGTTGTATGCCCGGAGGCGGTGTTGTATGCCCTGAAGCGGTCTGGTATGCCCGGAGGCGGTTTAGTATGCCCGGAGGCGGTGTTGTATGCCCGGAGGCGGTGTGGTATGCCCGGAGGCGGTGCAGTATGCCCGGAGGCGGTGTTGTATGCCCGGAGGCGGTGTGGTATGCCCGGAGGCGGTGTAGTATGCCCGGAGGCGGTGTTGTTTGCCCGGAGGCGGTGTGGTATGCCCGGAGGCGGTGTAGTATGCCCGGAGGCGGTGTTGTATGCCCGGAGGCGGTGTGGTATGCCCGGAGGCGGTACAACACCGCCTCCGGGCATGATGATGATAATGATGATGATGATGATGATGATGATGATGATGATGATGATGATGATGATGATGGTGATGATGATGATGATGATGATGATGATGATGATGATGATGATGATGTTGCTGATGATGATGTTGCTGATGATGATGTTGCTGATGATGATGTTGTTGATGATGTTGCTGATGATGTTGCTGATGATGTTGCTGATGATGTTGCTGATGATGTTGATGATGATGTTGCTGATGATGTTGATGATGATGTTGATGATGATGTTGATGATGATGTTGCTGATGATGTTGCTGATGATGTTGCTGATGATGTTGCTGATGATGTTTCTGATGATGTTGCTGGTGATGTTGCTGATGATGTTGCTGATGATGTTGCTGATGATGACGTGAGACGGTGTGGTATGACCGGAGGCGGTGTTGTATGCCCGGAGGCGGTGTTGTATGCCCGGAAGCGGTGTGGTATGCCCGGAGGCGGTGTTGTATGCCCGGAGGCGGTGTTGTATGCCCGGAGGCGGTGTGGTATGCCCGGAGGCGGTGTTGTATGCCCGGAGGCGGTGTTGTATGCCTGAGGCGGTCTGGTATGCCCGGAGGCGGTGTAGTATGCCCGGAGGCGGTGTTGTATGCCCGGAGGCGGTGTGGTATGCCCGGAGGCGGTGCCAGTATGCCCGGAGGCGGTGTTGTATGCCCCGGAGGCGGTGTGGTATGCCCGGAGGCGTGTAGTATGCCCGGAGGCGGTGTTGTATGCCCGGAGGCTGGTGTGGTATGCCCGGCGGCGGTGTAGTATGCCCGGAGGCGGTGTTGTATGCCCGGAGGCGGTGTGGTATGCCCGGAGGCGGTACAACACCGCCTCCGGGCTGATGATGATAATGATGATGATGATGATGATGATGATGATGATGATGATGATGATGATATGATGATGATGATGATGATGATGATGATGATGATGATGATGATGATGATGATGATGATGATGATGATGATGATGATGATGATGATGATGATGATGATGATGATGATGATGATGATGATGATGATGATGATGATGATGATGATGATGATGATGATGATGATGATGATGATGATGATGATGATGATGATGATGATGATGATGATGATGATGATGATGATGATGATGATGATGTTGCTGATGATGATGTTGCTGATGATGATGTTGCTGTTGATGATGATGTTGATGATGATGTTGCTGATGATGTTGCTGATGATGTTGCTGATGATGTTGATGATGATGTTGCTGGTGATGTTGCTGATGGATGTTGCTGATGATGTTGCTGATGATGTTGCTGATGATGACGTGAGACGGTGTGGTATGCCGGAGGCGGTGTTGTATGCCCGGAGGCGGTGTTGTATTCCCGGAGGCGGTGTGGTATGCCCGGAGGCGGTGTAGTATGCCCGGAGGCGGTGTTGTATGCCCGGAGGCGGTGTGGTATGCCCGGAGGCGGTGTAGTATGCCCGGAGGCGGTGTTGTATGCCCGGAGGCGGTGTGGTATGCCCGGAGGCGGTACAACACCGCCTCCGGGCATGATGATGATAATGATGATGATGATGATGATGATGATGATGATGATGATGATGATGATGATGATGATGATGATGATGATGATGATGATGATGATGATGATGATGATGATGATGATGATGATGATGATGATGATGATGATGATGATGATGATGATGATGATGATGATGATGATGATGATGTTGCTGATGATGAAGTTGCTGATGATGATGTTGCTGATGATGATGTTGTTGATGATGTTGCTGATGATGTTGCTGATGATGTTGCTGATGATGTTGCTGATGATGTTGATGATGATGTTGATGATGATGTTGATGATGATGTTGATGATGATGTTGATGATGATGTTGCTGATGATGTTGCTGATGATGTTGCTGATGATGTTGCTGATGATGTTGCTGGTGATGTTGTGATGATGTTGCTGTTGATGTTGCTGATGATGACGTGAGACGGTGTGGTGTGCCCGGAGGCGGTGTTGTATGCCCGGAGGCGGTGTTGTATGCCCGGAGGCGTGTGGTATGCCCGGAGGCGGTGTTGTATGCCCGGAGGCGGTGTTGTATGCCCGGAGGCGGTGTGGTATGCCCGGAGGCGGTGTTGTATGCCCGGAGGCGGTGTTGTATGCCCTGAGGCGGTCTGGTATGCCCGGAGGCGGTGTAGTATGCCCGGAAGCGGTGTTGTATGCCCGGAGGCGGTGTGGTATGCCCGGAGGCGGTGCAGTATGCCGGAGGCGTTGTTGTATGCCCGGAGGCGGTGTGGTATGCCCGGAGGCGGTGTAGTATGCCCGGAGGCGGTGTTGTATGCCCGGAGGCAGTGTGGTATGCCCGGAAGCGGTCGGAAGCGGTGTAGTATGCCCGGAGGCGGTGTTGTATGCCCGGAGGCGGTGTGGTATGCCCGGAGGCGGTACAACACCGCCTCCGGGCATGATGATGATAATGATGATGATGATGATGATGATGATGATGATGATGATGATGATGATGATGATGATGATGATGATGATGATGATGATGATGATGATGATGATGATGATGATGATGATGATGATGATGATGATGATGATGATGATGATGATGATGATGATGATGATGATGATGATGATGATGATGATGATGATGATGATGATGTTGCTGATGATGATGTTACTGATGATGATGTTGCTGATGATGATGTTGTTGATGATGTTGCTGATGATGTTGCTGATGATGTTGCTGATGATGTTGCTGATGATGTTGATGATGATGTTGATGATGATGTTGATGATGATGTTGATGATGATGTTGATGATGATGTTGCTGATGATGTTGCTGATGATGTTGCTGATGATGTTGCTGATGATGTTGCTGATGATGTTGCTGGTGATGTTGCTGATGATGTTGCTGATGATGTTGCTGATGATGACGTGAGACGGTGTGGTATGCCCGGAGGCGGTGTTGTATGCCCGGAGGCGGTGTTGTATGCCCGGAGGCGGTGTGGTATGCCCGGAGGCGGTGTTGTATGCCCGGAGGCGGTGTTGTATGCCCGGAGGCGGTGTGGTATGCCCGGAGGCGGTGTTGTATGCCCGGAGGCGGTGTTGTATGCCCTGAGGCGGTGTGGTATGCCCGGAGGCGGTGTAGTTTGCCCGGAGGCGGTGTTGTATGCCCGGAGGCGGTGTGGTATGCCCGGAGGCGG
>JAXIVJ010000619.1:105000-107500 GCA_036785665.1 Chirona hameri
GTACAACACCGCCTCCGGGCATGATGATGATAATGATGATGATGATGATGATGATGATGATGATGATGATGATGATGATGATGATGATGATGATGATGATGATGATGATGATGATGATGATGATGATGATGATGATGATGATGATGATGATGATGATGATGATGATGATGATGATGATGATGATGATGATGATGATGATGATGTTGCTGATGATGATGTTGCTGATGATGATGTTGCTGATGATGATGTTGTTGATGATGTTACTGATGATGTTGCTGATGATGTTGCTGATGATGTTGCTGATGATGTTGATGATAATGTTGATGATGATGTTGATGAAGATGTTGATGATGATGTTGATGATGATGTTGCTGATGATGTTGCTGATGATGTTGCTGATGATGTTGCTGATGATGTTGCTGATGATGTTGCTGGTGATGTTGCTGATGATGTTGCTGATGATGTTGCTGATGATGACGTGAGACGGTGTGGTATGCCCGGAGGCGGTGTTGTATGCCCGGAGGCGGTGTTGTATGCCCGGAGGCGGTGTGGTATGCCCGGAGGCGGTGTTGTATGCCCGGAGGCGGTGTTGTATGCCCGGAGGCGGTGTGGTATGCCCGGAGGCGGTGTTGTATGCCCGGAGGCGGTGTTGTATGCCCCGAGGCGGTCTGGTATGCCCGGAGGCGGTGTAGTATGCCCGGAGGCGGTGTTGTATGCCCGGAGGCGGTGTGGTATGCCCGGAGGCGGTGCAGTATGCCCGGAGGCGGTGTTGTATGCCCGGAGGCGGTGTGGTATGCCCGGAGGCGGTGTAGTATGCCCGGAGGCGGTGTTGTATGCCCGGAGGCGGTGTGGTATGCCCGGAGGCGGTGTAGTATGCCCGGAGGCGGTGTTGTATGCCCGGAGGCGGTGTGGTATGCCCGGAGGCGGTGTAGTATGCCCGGAGGCGGTGTTGTATGCCCGGAGGCGGTGTGGTATGCCCGGAGGCGGTGTAGTTTGCCCGGAGGCGGTGTCGTATGCCCGGAGGCGGTGTTGTATGCCCGGAGGCGGTGTTGTATGCCCGGAGGCGGTGTGGTATGCCCGGAGGCGGTGTAGTTTGCCCGGAGGCGGTGTTGTATGCCCGGAGGCGGTGTGGTATGCCCGGAGGCGGTGTAGTATGCCCGGAGGCGGTGTTGTATGCCCGGAGGCGGTGTGGTATGCCCGGAGGCGGTACAACACCGCCTCCGGGCATGATGATGATAATGATGATGATGATGATGATGATGATGATGATGATCATGATGATGATGATGATGGTGATGATGATGATGATGATGATGATGATGATGATGATGATGATGATGTTGCTGATGATGATGTTGCTGATGATGATGTTGCTGATGATGATGTTGTTGATGATGTTGCTGATGATGTTGCTGATGATGTTGCTGATGATGTTGCTGATGATGTTGATGATGATGTTGATGATGATGTTGATGATGATGAAGATGATGATGTTGATGATGATGTTGATGATGATGTTGATGATGATGATGATGATGATGATGATGATGATGATGATGATGATGATGATGATGATGATGATGATGATGATGATGATGATGATGATGATGATGATGATGATGATGATGATGATGTTGCTGATGATGATGTTACTGATGATGATGTTGCTGATGATGATGTTGTTGATGATGTTGCTGATGATGTTGCTGATGATGTTGCTGATGATGTTGCTGATGATGTTGATGATGATGTTGATGATGATGTTGATGATGATGTTGATGATGATGTTGATGATGATGTTGCTGATGATGTTGCTGATGATGTTGCTGATGATGTTGCTGATGATGTTGCTGATGATGTTGCTGGTGATGTTGCTGATGATGTTGCGATGTTGCTGGTGATGTTGCTGATGATGTTGCTGATGATGTTGCTGATGATGACGTGAGACGGTGTGGTATGCCCGGAGGCGGTGTTGTATGCCCGGAGGCGGTGTTGTATGCCCGGAGGCGGTGTGGTATGCCCGGAGGCGGTGTTGTATGCCCGGAGGCGGTGTTGTATGCCCGGAGGCGGTGTGGTATGCCCGGAGGCGGTGTTGTATGCCCGGAGGCGGTGTTGTATGCCCTGAGGCGGTGTGGTATGCCCGGAGGCGGTGTAGTTTGCCCGGAGGCGGTGTTGTATGCCCGGAGGCGGTGTGGTATGCCCGGAGGCGGTGTAGTATGCCCGGAGGCGGTGTTGTATGCCCGGAGGCGGTGTGGTATGCCCGGAGGCGGTACAACACCGCCTCCGGGCATGATGATGATGATAATGATGATGATGATGATGATGATGATGATGATGATGATGATGATGATGATGATGATGATGATGATGATGATGATGATGATGATGATGATGATGATGATGATGATGATGATGATGATGATGATGATGATGATGATGATGATGATGATGATGATGATGATGATGATGATGATGATGATGATGATGATGATGATGATGA
>JAXIVJ010000619.1:112500-117500 GCA_036785665.1 Chirona hameri
TGGTATGCCCGGAGGCGGTGTAGTATGCCCGGAGGCGGTGTTGTATGCCCGGAGGCGGTGTGGTATGCCCGGAGGCGGTGTAGTTTGCCCGGAGGCGGTGTCGTATGCCCGGAGGCGGTGTTGTATGCCCGGAGGCGGTGTTGTATGCCCGGAGGCGGTGTGGTATGCCCGGAGGCGGTGTAGTTTGCCCGGAGGCGGTGTTGTATGCCCGGAGGCGGTGTGGTATGCCCGGAGGCGGTGTAGTATGCCCGGAGGCGGTGTTGTATGCCCGGAGGCGGTGTGGTATGCCCGGAGGCGGTACAACACCGCCTCCGGGCATGATGATGATGATAATGATGATGATGATGATGATGATGATGATGATGATGATGATGATGATGATGATGATGATGATGATGATGATGATGATGATGATGATGATGATGATGATGATGATGATGATGATGATGATGATGATGATGATGATGATGATGATGATGATGATGATGATGATGATGATGATGATGATGATGATGATGATGATGATGATGATGATGATGATGATGATGATGATGATGATGATGTTGCTGATGATGATGTCGCTGATGATGATGTTGCTGATGATGATGTTGTTGATGATGTTGCTGATGATGTTGCTGATGATGTTGCTGATGATGTTGCTGATGATGTTGATGATGATGTTGATGATGATGTTGATGATGATGTTGATGATGATGTTGCTGATGATGTTGCTGATGATGTTGCTGATGATGTTGCTGATGATGTTGCTGATGATGTTGCTGGTGATGTTGCTGATGATGTTGCTGATGATGTTGCTGATGATGACGTGAGACGGTGTGGTATGCCCGGAGGCGGTGTTGTATGCCCGGAGGCGGTGTTGTATGCCCGGAGGCGGTGTGGTATGCCCGGAGGCGGTGTAGTATGCCCGGAGGCGGTGTTGTATGCCCGGAGGCGGTGTGGTATGCCCGGAGGCGGTACAACACCGCCTCCGGGCATGATGATGATGATAATGATGATGATGATGATGATGATGATGATGATGATGATGATGATGATGATGATGATGATGATGATGATGATGATGATGATGATGATGATGATGATGATGATGATGATGATGATGATGATGATGATGATGATGATGATGATGATGATGATGATGATGATGATGATGATGATGATGATGATGATGATGATGATGATGATGATGATGATGATGATGATGATGATGATGATGATGATGCATGATGATGATGATGATGATGATGATGATGATGATGATGATGATGATGATGATGATGATGATGATGATGATGATGATGATGATGATGATGATGATGATGAAGATGATGATGATGATGATGATGATGATGTTGCTGATGATGATGTTGCTGATGATGATGTTGCTGATGATGATGTTGTTGATGATGTTGCTCATGATGTTGATGATGATGTTGCTGATTATGTTGCTGATGATGTTGATGATGATGTTGATGATGATGTTGATGATGATGTTGATGATGATGTTGATGATGATGTTGATGATGATGTTGATGTTGATGTTGATGATGATGTTGATGATGATGTTGATGATGATGTTCATGATGATGTTGGTGTTGATGATGATGTTGATGATGATGTTGATGATGATGTTGATGATGATGTTGATGATGATGTTGCTGATGATGTTGCTGATGATGTTGCTGATGATGTTGCTGATGATGTTGCTGATGATGTTGCTGGTGATGTTGCTGATGATGTTGCTGATGATGTTGCTGATGATGACGTGAGACGGTGTGGTATGCCCGGAGGCGGTGTTGTATGCCCGGAGGCGGTGTTGTATGCCCGGAGGCGGTGTGGTATGCCCGGAGGCGGTGTTGTATGCCCGGAGGCGGTGTTGTATGCCCGGAGGCGGTGTGGTATGCCCGGAGGCGGTGTTGTATGCCCGGAGGCGGTGTTGTATGCACTGAGGCGGTCTGGTATGCCCGGAGGCGGTGTAGTATGCCCGGAGGCGGTGTTGTATGCCCGGAGGCGGTGTGGTATGCCCGGAGGCGGTGCAGTATGCCCGGAGGCGGTGTTGTATGCCCGGAGGCGGTGTGGTATGCCCGGAGGCGGTGTAGTATGCCCGGAGGCGGTGTTGTATGCCCGGAGGCGGTGTGGTATGCCCGGAGGCGGTGTAGTATGCCCGGAGGCGGTGTTGTATGCCCGGAGGCGGTGTGGTATGCCCGGAGGCGGTACAACACCGCCTCCGGGCATGATGATGATAATGATGATGATGATGATGATGATGATGATGATGATGATGATGATGATGATGATGATGATGATGATGATGATGATGATGATGATGATGATGATGATGATGATGATGATGATGATGATGATGATGATGTTGCTGATGATGATGTTGCTGATGATGATGTTGCTGATGATGATGTTGTTGATGATGTTGCTGATGATGTTGCTGATGATGTTGCTGATGATGTTGCTGATGATGTTGATGATGATGTTGATGATGATGTTGATGATGATGTTGATGATGATGTTGATGATGATGTTGCTGATGATGTTGCTGATGATGTTGCTGATGATGTTGCTGATGATGTTGCTGATGATGTTGCTGATGATGTTGATGATGATGTTGATGATGATGTTGATGATGATGTTGATGATGATGTTGATGTTGATGATGATGTTAATGATGATGTTGATGATGATGTTGATGATGATGTTGCTGATGATGTTGCTGATGATGTTGCTGATGATGTTGCTGGTGATGTTGCTGATGATGTTGCTGATGATGTTGCTGATGATGTTGCTGATGATGACGTGAGACGGTGTGGTATGCCCGTTTGCGGTGTTGTATGCCCGGAGGCGGTGTTGTATGCCCGGAGGCGGTGTGGTATGCCCGGAGGCGGTGTTGTATGCCCGGAGGCGGTGTTGTATGCCCGGAGGCGGTGTGGTATGCCCGGAGGCGGTGTGGTATGCCCGGAGGCGGTACAACACCGCCTCCGGGCATGATGATGATAATGATGATGATGATGATGATGATGATGATGATGATGATGATGATGATGATGATGATGATGATGATGATGATGATGATGATGATGATGATGATGATGATGATGATGATGATGATGATGATGATGATGATGATGATGATGATGATGATGATGATGATGATGATGATGATGATGATGATGATGATGATGATGATGATGATGATGATGATGATGATGATGATGATGATGATGATGATGATGATGATGATGATGATGATGATGCTGATGATGATGATGATGATGATGATGATGATGATGTTGCTGATGATGATGTTGCTGATGATGATGTTGCTGTTGATGATGATGTTGATGATGATGTTGCTGATGATGTTGCTGATGATGTTGCTGATGATGTTGATGATGATGTTGCTGGTGATGTTGCTGATGATGTTGCTGATGATGTTGCTGATGATGTTGCTGATGATGACGTGAGACGGTGTGGTATGCCCGGAGGCGGTGTTGTATGCCCGGAGGCGGTGTTGTATTCCCGGAGGCGGTGTGGTATGCCCGGAGGCGGTGTAGTATGCCCGGAGGCGGTGTTGTATGCCCGGAGGCGGTGTGGTATGCCCGGAGGCGGTGTAGTATGCCCGGAGGCGGTGTTGTATGCCCGGAGGCGGTGTGGTATGCCCGGAGGCGGTACAACACCGCCTCCGGGCATGATGATGATAATGATGATGATGATGATGATGATGATGATGATGATGATGATGATGATGATGATGATGATGATGATGATGATGATGATGATGATGATGATGATGATGATGATGATGATGATGATGATGATGATGATGATGATGTTGCTGATGATGAAGTTGCTGATGATGATGTTGCTGATGATGATGTTGTTGATGATGTTGCTGATGATGTTGCTGATGATGTTGCTGATGATGTTGCTGATGATGTTGATGATGATGTTGATGATGATGTTGATGATGATGTTGATGATGATGTTGCTGATGATGTTGCTGATGATGTTGCTGATGATGTTGCTGATGATGTTGCTGATGATGTTGCTGGTGATGTTGCTGATGATGTTGCTGATGATGTTGCTGATGATGACGTGAGACGGTGTGGTATGCCCGGAGGCGGTGTTGTATGCCCGGAGGGGGTGTTGTATGCCCGGAGGCGGTGTGGTATGCCCGGAGGCGGTGTTGTATGCCCGGAGGCGGTGTTGTATGCCCTGAGGCGGTCTGGTATGCCCGGAGGCGGTGTAGTATGCCCGGAAGCGGTGTTGTATGCCCGGAGGCGGTGTGGTATGCCCGGAGGCGGTGCAGTATGCCCGGAGGCGTTGTTGTATGCCCGGAGGCGGTGTGGTATGCCCGGAGGCGGTGTAGTATGCCCGGAGGCGGTGTTGTATGCCCGGAGGCAGTGTGGTATGCCCGGAAGCGGTGTAGTATGCCCGGAGGCGGTGTTGTATGCCCGGAGGCGGTGTGGTATGCCCGGAGGCGGTACAACACCGCCTCCGGGCATGATGATGATAATGATGATGATGATGATGATGATGATGATGATGATGATGATGATGATGATGATGATGATGATGATGATGATGATGATGATGATGATGATGATGATGATGATGATGATGATGATGATGATGATGATGATGATGATGATGATGATGATGATGATGATGATGATGATGATGATGATGTTGCTGATGATGATGTTACTGATGATGATGTTGCTGATGATGATGTTGTTGATGATGTTGCTGATGATGTTGCTGATGATGTTGCTGATGATGTTGCTGATGATGTTGATGATGATGTTGATGATGATGTTGATGATGATGTTGATGATGATGTTGATGATGATGTTGCTGATGATGTTGCTGATGATGTTGCTGATGATGTTGCTGATGATGTTGCTGATGATGTTGCTGGTGATGTTGCTGATGATGTTGCTGATGATGTTGCTGATGATGACGTG
>JAXIVJ010000619.1:157500-175000 GCA_036785665.1 Chirona hameri
GTATGCCCGGAGGCGGTGTTGTATGCCCGGAGGCGGTGTGGTATGCCCGGAGGCGGTGTTGTATGCCCGGAGGCGGTGTTGTATGCCCGGAGGCGGTGTGGTATGCCCGGAGGCGGTGTTGTATGCCCGGAGGCGGTGTTGTATGCCCTGAGGCGGTCTGGTATGCCCGGAGGCGGTGTAGTATGCCCGGAGGCGGTGTTGTATGCCCGGAGGCAGTGTGGTATGCCCGGAGGCGGTGCAGTATGCCCGGAGGCGTTGTTGTATGCCCGGAGGCAGTGTGGTATGCCCGGAGGCGGTGTAGTATGCCCGGAGGCGGTGTTGTATGCCCGGAGGCGGTGTGGTATGCCCGGAAGCGGTGTAGTATGCCCGGAGGCGGTGTTGTATGCCCGGAGGCGGTGTGGTATGCCCGGAGGCGGTACAACACCGCCTCCGGGCATGATGATGATAATGATGATGATGATGATGATGATGATGATGATGATGATGATGATGATGATGATGATGATGATGATGATGATGATGATGATGATGATGATGATGATGATGATGATGATGATGATGATGATGATGATGATGATGATGATGATGATGATGATGTTGCTGATGATGATGTTGCTGATGATGATGTTGTTGATGATGTTACTGATGATGTTGCTGATGATGTTGCTGATGATGTTGCTGATGATGTTGATGATAATGTTGATGATGATGTTGATGAAGATGTTGATGATGATGTTGATGATGATGTTGATGATGATGTTGCTGATGATGTTGCTGATGATGTTGCTGATGATGTTGCTGATGATGTTGCTGGTGATGTTGCTGATGATGTTGCTGATGATGTTGCTGATGATGACGTGAGACGGTGTGGTATGCCCGGAAGCGGTGTTGTATGCCCGGAGGCGGTGTTGTATGCCCGGAGGCGGTGTGGTATGCCCGGAGGCGGTGTTGTATGCCCGGAGGCGGTGTTGTATGCCCGGAGGCGGTGTGGTATGCCCGGAGGCGGTGTTGTATGCCCGGAGGCGGTGTTGTATGCCCTGAGGCGGTCTGGTATGCCCGGAGGCGGTGTAGTATGCCCGGAGGCGGTGTTGTATGCCCGGAGGCGGTGTGGTATGCCCGGAGGCGGTGCAGTATGCCCGGAGGCGGTGTTGTATGCCCGGAGGCGGTGTGGTATGCCCGGAGGCGGTGTAGTATGCCCGGAGGCGGTGTTGTATGCCCGGAGGCGGTGTGGTATGCCCGGAGGCGGTGTAGTATGCCCGGAGGCGGTGTTGTATGCCCGGAGGCGGTGTGGTATGCCCGGAGGCGGTGTAGTATGCCCGGAGGCGGTGTTGTATGCCCGGAGGCGGTGTGGTATGCCCGGAGGCGGTGTAGTTTGCCCGGAGGCGGTGTTGTATGCCCGGAGGCGGTGTTGTATGCCCGGAGGCGGTGTTGTATGCCCGGAGGCGGTGTGGTATGCCCGGAGGCGGTGTAGTTTGCCCGGAGGCGGTGTTGTATGCCCGGAGGCGGTGTGGTATGCCCGGAGGCGGTGTAGTATGCCCGGAGGCGGTGTTGTATGCCCGGAGGCGGTGTGGTATGCCCGGAGGCGGTACAACACCGCCTCCGGGCATGATGATGATGATAATGATGATGATGATGATGATGATGATGATGATGATGATGATGATGATGATGATGATGATGATGATGATGATGATGATGATGATGATGATGATGATGATGATGATGATGATGATGATGATGATGATGATGATGATGATGATGATGATGATGATGATGATGATGATGATGATGATGATGATGATGATGATGATGATGATGATGATGATGATGTTGCTGATGATGATGTCGCTGATGATGATGTTGCTGATGATGATGTTGTTGATGATGTTGCTGATGATGTTGCTGATGATGTTGCTGATGATGTTGCTGATGATGTTGATGATGATGTTGATGATGATGTTGATGATGATGTTGATGATGATGTTGCTGATGATGTTGCTGATGATGTTGCTGATGATGTTGCTGATGATGTTGCTGATGATGTTGCTGGTGATGTTGCTGATGATGTTGCTGATGATGTTGCTGATGATGACGTGAGACGGTGTGGTATGCCCGGAGGCGGTGTTGTATGCCCGGAGGCGGTGTTGTATGCCCGGAGGCGGTGTGGTATGCCCGGAGGCGGTGTAGTATGCCCGGAGGCGGTGTTGTATGCCCGGAGGCGGTGTGGTATGCCCGGAGGCGGTACAACACCGCCTCCGGGCATGATGATGATGATAATGATGATGATGATGATGATGATGATGATGATGATGATGATGATGATGATGATGATGATGATGATGATGATGATGATGATGATGATGATGATGATGATGATGATGATGATGATGATGATGATGATGATGATGATGATGATGATGATGATGATGATGATGATGATGATGATGATGATGATGATGATGATGATGATGATGATGATGATGATGATGATGATGATGATGATGATGATGATGATGATGATGATGATGATGATGATGATGATGATGATGATGATGATGATGATGATGATGATGAAGATGATGATGATGATGATGATGATGATGTTGCTGATGATGATGTTGCTGATGATGATGTTGCTGATGATGATGTTGTTGATGATGTTGCTCATGATGTTGATGATGATGTTGCTGATTATGTTGCTGATGATGTTGATGATGATGTTGATGATGATGTTGATGATGATGTTGATGATGATGTTGATGATGATGTTGATGATGATGTTGATGTTGATGTTGATGATGATGTTGATGATGATGTTGATGATGATGTTCATGATGATGTTGATGTTGATGATGATGTTGATGATGATGTTGATGATGATGTTGATGATGATGTTGATGATGATGTTGCTGATGATGTTGCTGATGATGTTGCTGATGATGTTGCTGATGATGTTGCTGATGATGTTGCTGGTGATGTTGCTGATGATGTTGCTGATGATGTTGCTGATGATGACGTGAGGCGGTGTTGTATGCCCGGAGGCGGTGTTGTATGCCCGGAGGCGGTGTGGTATGCCCGGAGGCGGTGTTGTATGCCCGGAGGCGGTGTTGTATGCCCGGAGGCGGTGTGGTATGCCCGGAGGCGGTGTTGTATGCCCGGAGGCGGTGTTGTATGCACTGAGGCGGTCTGGTATGCCCGGAGGCGGTGTAGTATGCCCGGAGGCGGTGTTGTATGCCCGGAGGCGGTGTGGTATGCCCGGAGGCGGTGCAGTATGCCCGGAGGCGGTGTTGTATGCCCGGAGGCGGTGTGGTATGCCCGGAGGCGGTGTAGTATGCCCGGAGGCGGTGTTGTATGCCCGGAGGCGGTGTGGTATGCCCGGAGGCGGTGTAGTATGCCCGGAGGCGGTGTTGTATGCCCGGAGGCGGTGTGGTATGCCCGGAGGCGGTACAACACCGCCTCCGGGCATGATGATGATAATGATGATGATGATGATGATGATGATGATGATGATGATGATGATGATGATGATGATGATGATGATGATGATGATGATGATGATGATGATGATGATGATGATGATGATGATGATGATGATGATGATGATGATGATGTTGCTGATGATGATGTTGCTGATGATGATGTTGCTGATGATGATGTTGTTGATGATGTTGCTGATGATGTTGCTGATGATGTTGCTGATGATGTTGCTGATGATGTTGATGATGATGTTGATGATGATGTTGATGATGATGTTGATGATGATGTTGATGATGATGTTGCTGATGATGTTGCTGATGATGTTGCTGATGATGTTGCTGATGATGTTGCTGGTGATGTTGCTGATGATGTTGCTGATGATGTTGCTGATGATGACGTGAGACGGTGTGGTATGCCCGGAGGCGGTGTTGTATGCCCGGAGGCGGTGTTGTATGCCCGGAGGCGGTGTGGTATGCCCGGAGGCGGTGTTGTATGCCCGGAGGCGGTGTTGTATGCCCGGAGGCGGTGTGGTATGCCCGGAGGCGGTGTTGTATGCCCGGAGGCGGTGTTGTATGCCCTGAGGCGGTCTGGTATGCCCGGAGGCGGTGTAGTATGCCCGGAGGCGGTGTTGTATGCCCGGAGGCAGTGTGGTATGCCCGGAGGCGGTGCAGTATGCCCGGAGGCGTTGTTGTATGCCCGGAGGCAGTGTGGTATGCCCGGAGGCGGTGTAGTATGCCCGGAGGCGGTGTTGTATGCCCGGAGGCGGTGTGGTATGCCCGGAAGCGGTGTAGTATGCCCGGAGGCGGTGTTGTATGCCCGGAGGCGGTGTGGTATGCCCGGAGGCGGTACAACACCGCCTCCGGGCATGATGATGATAATGATGATGATGATGATGATGATGATGATGATGATGATGATGATGATGATGATGATGATGATGATGATGATGATGATGATGATGATGATGATGATGATGATGATGATGATGATGATGATGATGATGATGATGATGATGATGATGATGATGATGATGATGATGATGATGTTGCTGATGATGATGTTGCTGATGATGATGTTGCTGATGATGATGTTGTTGATGATGTTACTGATGATGTTGCTGATGATGTTGCTGATGATGTTGCTGATGATGTTGATGATAATGTTGATGATGATGTTGATGAAGATGTTGATGATGATGTTGATGATGATGTTGCTGATGATGTTGCTGATGATGTTGCTGATGATGTTGCTGATGATGTTGCTGATGATGTTGCTGGTGATGTTGCTGATGATGTTGCTGATGATGTTGCTGATGATGACGTGAGACGGTGTGGTATGCCCGGAGGCGGTGTTGTATGCCCGGAGGCGGTGTTGTATGCCCGGAGGCGGTGTGGTATGCCCGGAGGCGGTGTTGTATGCCCGGAGGCGGTGTTGTATGCCCGGAGGCGGTGTGGTATGCCCGGAGGCGGTTTTGTATGCCCGGAGGCGGTGTTGTATGCCCTGAGGCGGTTTGGTATGCCCGGAGGCGGTGTAGTATGCCCGGAGGCGGTGTTGTATGCCCGGAGGCGGTGTGGTATGCCCGGAGGCGGTGCAGTATGCCCGGAGGCGGTGTTGTATGCCCGGAGGCGGTGTGGTATGCCCGGAGGCGGTGTAGTATGCCCGGAGGCGGTGTTGTATGCCCGGAGGCGGTGTGGTATGCCCGGAGGCGGTGTAGTATGCCCGGAGGCGGTGTTGTATGCCCGGAGGCGGTGTGGTATGCCCGGAGGCGGTGTAGTATGCCCGGAGGCGGTGTTGTATGCCCGGAGGCGGTGTGGTATGCCCGGAGGCGGTGTAGTTTGCCCGGAGGCGGTGTTGTATGCCCGGAGGCGGTGTTGTATGCCCGGAGGCGGTGTTGTATGCCCGGAGGCGGTGTGGTATGCCCGGAGGCGGTGTAGTTTGCCCGGAGGCGGTGTTGTATGCCCGGAGGCGGTGTGGTATGCCCGGAGGCGGTGTAGTATGCCCGGAGGCGGTGTTGTATGCCCGGAGGCGGTGTGGTATGCCCGGAGGCGGTACAACACCGCCTCCGGGCATGATGATGATGATAATGATGATGATGATGATGATGATGATGATGATGATGATGATGATGATGATGATGATGATGATGATGATGATGATGATGATGATGATGATGATGATGATGATGATGATGATGATGATGATGATGATGATGATGATGATGATGATGATGATGATGATGATGATGATGATGATGATGATGATGATGATGATGATGATGATGATGATGATGTTGCTGATGATGATGTCGCTGATGATGATGTTGCTGATGATGATGTTGTTGATGATGTTGCTGATGATGTTGCTGATGATGTTGCTGATGATGTTGCTGATGATGTTGCTGATGATGTTGATGATGATGTTGATGATGATGTTGATGATGATGTTGCTGATGATGTTGCTGATGATGTTGCTGATGATGTTGCTGATGATGTTGCTGATGATGTTGCTGGTGATGTTGCTGATGATGTTGCTGATGATGTTGCTGATGATGACGTGAGACGGTGTGGAATGCCCGGAGGCGGTGTTGTATGCCCGGAGGCGGTGTTGTATGCCCGGAGGCGGTGTGGTATGCCCGGAGGCGGTGTTGTATGCCCGGAGGCGGTGTTGTATGCCCGGAGGCGGTGTGGTATGCCCGGAGGCGGTGTTGTATGCCCGGAGGCGGTGTTGTATGCCCTGAGGTGGTCTGGTATGCCCGGAGGCGGTGTAGTATGCCCGGAGGCGGTGTTGTATGCCCGGAGGCGGTGTGGTATGCCCGGAGGCGGTGCAGTATGCCCGGAGGCGGTGTTGTATGCCCGGAGGCGGTGTGGTATGCCCGGAGGCGGTGTAGTATGCCCGGAGGCGGTGTTGTATGCCCGGAGGCGGTGTGGTATGCCCGGAGGCGGTGTAGTATGCCCGGAGGCGGTGTTGTATGCCCGGAGGCGGTGTGGTATGCCCGGAGGCGGTACAACACCGCCTCCGGGCATGATGATGATAATGATGATGATGATGATGATGATGATGATGATGATGATGATGATGATGATGATGATGATGATGATGATGATGATGATGATGATGATGATGATGATGATGATGATGATGATGATGATGATGATGATGATGATGATGATGATGATGATGATGATGATGATGATGATGATGATGATGATGATGATGATGATGATGATGATGATGATGATGATGATGTTGCTGATGATGATGTTGCTGATGATGATGTTGCTGATGATGATGTTGTTGATGATGTTGCTGATGATGTTGCTGATGATGTTGCTGATGATGTTGCTGATGATGTTGATGATGATGTTGATGATGATGTTGATGATGATGTTGATGATGATGTTGATGATGATGTTGCTGATGATGTTGCTGATGATGTTGCTGATGATGTTGCTGATGATGTTGCTGGTGATGTTGCTGATGATGTTGCTGATGATGTTGCTGATGATGTTGCTGATGATGTTGCTGATGATGTTGCTGGTGATGTTGCTGATGATGTTGCTGATGATGTTGCTGATGATGACGTGAGACGGTGTGGTATGCCCGGAGGCGGTGTTGTATGCCCGGAGGCGGTGTTGTATGCCCGGAGGCGGTGTGGTATGCCCGGAGGCGGTGTTGTATGCCCGGAGGCGGTGTTGTATGCCCGGAGGCGGTGTGGTATGCCCGGAGGCGGTGTTGTATGCCCGGAGGCGGTGTTGTATGCCCTGAGGCGGTCTGGTATGCCCGGAGGCGGTGTAGTATGCCCGGAGGCGGTGTTGTATGCCCGGAGGCGGTGTGGTATGCCCGGAGGCGGTGCAGTATGCCCGGAGGCGTTGTTGTATGCCCGGAGGCGTTGTGGTATGCCCGGAGGCGGTGTAGTATGCCCGGAGGCGGTGTTGTATGCCCGGAGGCGGTGTGGTATGCCCGGAAGCGGTGTAGTATGCCCGGAGGCGGTGTTGTATGCCCGGAGGCGGTGTGGTATGCCCGGAGGCGGTACAACACCGCCTCCGGGCATGATGATGATAATGATGATGATGATGATGATGATGATGATGATGATGATGATGATGATGATGATGATGATGATGATGATGATGATGATGATGATGATGATGATGATGATGATGATGATGATGATGATGATGATGATGAAGATGATGATGATGATGATGATGATGATGTTGCTGATGATGATGTTGCTGATGATGATGTTGCTGATGATGATGTTGTTGATGATGTTGCTCATGATGTTGATGATGATGTTGCTGATTATGTTGCTGATGATGTTGATGATGATGTTGATGATGATGTTGATGATGATGTTGATGATGATGTTGATGATGATGTTGATGATGATGTTGATGTTGATGTTGATGATGATGTTGATGATGATGTTGATGATGATGTTCATGATGATGTTGATGTTGATGATGATGTTGATGATGATGTTGATGATGATGTTGATGATGATGTTGATGATGATGTTGCTGATGATGTTGCTGATGATGTTGCTGATGATGTTGCTGATGATGTTGCTGATGATGTTGCTGGTGATGTTGCTGATGATGTTGCTGATGATGTTGCTGATGATGACGTGAGACGGTGTGGTATGCCCGGAGGCGGTGTTGTATGCCCGGAGGCGGTGTTGTATGCCCGGAGGCGGTGTGGTATGCCCGGAGGCGGTGTTGTATGCCCGGGGGCGGTGTTGTATGCCCGGAGGCGGTGTGGTATGCCCGGAGGCGGTGTTGTATGCCCGGAGGCGGTGTTGTATGCACTGAGGCGGTCTGGTATGCCCGGAGGCGGTGTAGTATGCCCGGAGGCGGTGTTGTATGCCCGGAGGCGGTGTGGTATGCCCGGAGGCGGTGCAGTATGCCCGGAGGCGGTGTTGTATGCCCGGAGGCGGTGTGGTATGCCCGGAGGCGGTGTAGTATGCCCGGAGGCGGTGTTGTATGCCCGGAGGCGGTGTGGTATGCCCGGAGGCGGTGTAGTATGCCCGGAGGCGGTGTTGTATGCCCGGAGGCGGTGTGGTATGCCCGGAGGCGGTACAACACCGCCTCCGGGCATGATGATGATAATGATGATGATGATGATGATGATGATGATGATGATGATGATGATGATGATGATGATGATGATGATGATGATGATGATGATGATGATGATGATGATGATGATGATGATGATGATGATGATGATGATGTTGCTGATGATGATGTTGCTGATGATGATGTTGCTGATGATGATGTTGTTGATGATGTTGCTGATGATGTTGCTGATGATGTTGCTGATGATGTTGCTGATGATGTTGATGATGATGTTGATGATGATGTTGATGATGATGTTGATGATGATGTTGATGATGATGTTGCTGATGATGTTGCTGATGATGTTGCTGATGATGTTGCTGATGATGTTGCTGGTGATGTTGCTGATGATGTTGCTGATGATGTTGCTGATGATGACGTGAGACGGTGTGGTATGCCCGGAGGCGGTGTTGTATGCCCGGAGGCGGTGTTGTATGCCCGGAGGCGGTGTGGTATGCCCGGAGGCGGTGTTGTATGCCCGGAGGCGGTGTTGTATGCCCGGAGGCGGTGTGGTATGCCCGGAGGCGGTGTTGTATGCCCGGAGGCGGTGTTGTATGCCCTGAGGCGGTCTGGTATGCCCGGAGGCGGTGTAGTATGCCCGGAGGCGGTGTTGTATGCCCGGAGGCAGTGTGGTATGCCCGGAGGCGGTGCAGTATGCCCGGAGGCGTTGTTGTATGCCCGGAGGCAGTGTGGTATGCCCGGAGGCGGTGTAGTATGCCCGGAGGCGGTGTTGTATGCCCGGAGGCGGTGTGGTATGCCCGGAAGCGGTGTAGTATGCCCGGAGGCGGTGTTGTATGCCCGGAGGCGGTGTGGTATGCCCGGAGGCGGTACAACACCGCCTCCGGGCATGATGATGATAATGATGATGATGATGATGATGATGATGATGATGATGATGATGATGATGATGATGATGATGATGATGATGATGATGATGATGATGATGATGATGATGATGATGATGATGATGATGATGATGATGATGATGATGATGATGATGATGATGATGATGATGATGATGATGATGATGATGATGATGATGATGATGTTGCTGATGATGATGTTGCTGATGATGATGTTGCTGATGATGATGTTGTTGATGATGTTACTGATGATGTTGCTGATGATGTTGCTGATGATGTTGCTGATGATGTTGATGATAATGTTGATGATGATGTTGATGAAGATGTTGATGATGATGTTGATGATGATGTTGCTGATGATGTTGCTGATGATGTTGCTGATGATGTTGCTGATGATGTTGCTGATGATGTTGCTGGTGATGTTGCTGATGATGTTGCTGATGATGTTGCTGATGATGACGTGAGACGGTGTGGTATGCCCGGAGGCGGTGTTGTATGCCCGGAGGCGGTGTTGTATGCCCGGAGGCGGTGTGGTATGCCCGGAGGCGGTGTTGTATGCCCGGAGGCGGTGTTGTATGCCCGGAGGCGGTGTGGTATGCCCGGAGGCGGTGTTGTATGCCCGGAGGCGGTGTTGTATGCCCTGAGGCGGTCTGGTATGCCCGGAGGCGGTGTAGTATGCCCGGAGGCGGTGTTGTATGCCCGGAGGCGGTGTGGTATGCCCGGAGGCGGTGCAGTATGCCCGGAGGCGGTGTTGTATGCCCGGAGGCGGTGTGGTATGCCCGGAGGCGGTGTAGTATGCCCGGAGGCGGTGTTGTATGCCCGGAGGCGGTGTGGTATGCCCGGAGGCGGTGTAGTATGCCCGGAGGCGGTGTTGTATGCCCGGAGGCGGTGTGGTATGCCCGGAGGCGGTACAACACCGCCTCCGGGCATGATGATGATAATGATGATGATGATGATGATGATGATGATGATGATGATGATGATGATGATGATGATGATGATGATGATGATGATGATGATGATGATGATGATGATGATGATGATGATGATGATGATGATGATGATGATGATGATGATGATGATGATGATGATGATGATGATGATGATGATGATGATGATGATGATGATGATGATGATGTTGCTGATGATGATGTCGCTGATGATGATGTTGCTGATGATCATGTTATTGATGATGTTGCTGATGATGTTGCTGATGATGTTGCTGATGATGTTGCTGATGATGTTGATGATGATGTTGATGATGATGTTGATGATGATGTTGATGATGATGTTGATGATGATGTTGCTGATGATGTTGCTGATGATGTTGCTGATGATGTTGCTGATGATGTTGCTGATGATGTTGCTGGTGATGTTGCTGATGATGTTGCTGATGATGTTGCTGATGATGACGTGAGACGGTGTGGTATGCCCGGAGGCGGTGTTGTATGCCCGGAGGCGGTGTTGTATGCCCGGAGGCGGTGTGGTATGCCCGGAGGCGGTGTTGTATGCCCGGAGGCGGTGTTGTATGCCCGGAGGCGGTGTGGTATGCCCGGAGGCGGTGTTGTATGCCCGGAGGCGGTGTTGTATGCCCTGAGGCGGTCTGGTATGCCCGGAGGCGGTGTAGTATGCCCGGAGGCGGTGTTGTATGCCCGGAGGCGGTGTGGTATGCCCGGAGGCGGTGCAGTATGCCCGGAGGCGGTGTTGTATGCCCGGAGGCGGTGTGGTATGCCCGGAGGCGGTGTAGTATGCCCGGAGGCGGTGTTGTATGCCCGGAGGCGGTGTGGTATGCCCGGAGGCGGTGTAGTATGCCCGGAGGCGGTGTTGTATGCCCGGAGGCGGTGTGGTATGCCCGGAGGCGGTACAACACCGCCTCCGGGCATGATGATGATAATGATGATGATGATGATGATGATGATGATGATGATGATGATGATGATGATGATGATGATGATGATGATGATGATGATGATGATGATGATGATGATGATGATGATGATGATGATGATGATGATGATGATGATGATGATGATGATGATGATGATGATGATGATGATGATGATGATGATGATGTTGCTGATGATGATGTTGCTGATGATGATGTTGCTGATGATGATGTTGTTGATGATGTTGCTGATGATGTTGCTGATGATGTTGCTGATGATGTTGATGATGATGTTGATGATGATGTTGATGATGATGTTGATGATGATGTTGATGATGATGTTGATGATGATGTTGATGATGATGTTGCTGATGATGTTGCTGATGATGTTGCTGATGATGTTGCTGATGATGTTGCTGGTGATGTTGCTGATGATGTTGCTGATGATGTTGCTGATGATGTTGCTGATGATGTTGCTGATGATGTTGCTGGTGATGTTGCTGATGATGTTGCTGATGATGTTGCTGATGATGACGTGAGACGGTGTGGTATGCCCGGAGGCGGTGTTGTATGCCCGGAGGCGGTGTTGTATGCCCGGAGGCGGTGTGGTATGCCCGGAGGCGGTGTTGTATGCCCGGAGGCGGTGTTGTATGCCCGGAGGCGGTGTGGTATGCCCGGAGGCGGTGTTGTATGCCCGGAGGCGGTGTTGTATGCCCTGAGGCGGTCTGGTATGCCCGGAGGCGGTGTAGTATGCCCGGAGGCGGTGTTGTATGCCCGGAGGCGGTGTGGTATGCCCGGAGGCGGTGCAGTATGCCCGGAGGCGTTGTTGTATGCCCGGAGGCGGTGTGGTATGCCCGGAGGCGGTGTAGTATGCCCGGAGGCGGTGTTGTATGCCCGGAGGCGGTGTGGTATGCCCGGAAGCGGTGTAGTATGCCCGGAGGCGGTGTTGTATGCCCGGAGGCGGTGTGGTATGCCCGGAGGCGGTACAACACCGCCTCCGGGCATGATGATGATAATGATGATGATGATGATGATGATGATGATGATGATGATGATGATGATGATGATGATGATGATGATGATGATGATGATGATGATGATGATGATGATGATGATGATGATGATGATGATGATGATGATGATGATGATGATGATGATGATGATGATGATGATGATGATGATGATGATGATGATGATGTTGATGATGATGTTGCTGATGATGTTGCTGATGATGTTGCTGATGATGTTGCTGATGATGTTGCTGATGATGTTGCTGGTGATGTTGCTGATGATGTTGCTGATGATGTTGCTGATGATGACGTGAGACGGTGTGGTATGCCCGGAGGCGGTGTTGTATGCCCGGAGGCGGTGTTGTATGCCCGGAGGCGGTGTGGCATGCCCGGAGGCGGTGTGGTATGCCCGGAGGCGGTGTTGTATGCCCGGAGGCGGTGTTGTATGCCCGGAGGCGGTGTTGTATGCCCGGAGGCGGTGTTGTATGCCCTGAGGCGGTACAACACCGCCTCCGGGCATGATGATGATAATGATGATGATGATGATGATGATGATGATGACGTGAGACGGTGTGGTATGCCCGTTTGCGGTGTTGTATGCCCGGAGGCGGTGTTGTATGCCCGGAGGCGGTGTGGTATGCCCGGAGGCGGTGTTGTATGCCCGGAGGCGGTGTTGTATGCCCGGAGGCGGTGTGGTATGCCCGGAGGCGGTACAACACCGCCTCCGGGCATGATGATGATAATGATGATGATGATGATGATGATGATGATGTTGCTGATGATGTTGCTGATGATGTTGCTGATGATGTTGCTGGTGATGTTGCTGATGATGTTGCTGATGATGTTGCTGATGATGTTGCTGGTGATGTTGCTGATGATGTTGCTGATGATGTTGCTGATGATGTTGCTGATGATGACGTGAGACGGTGTGGTATGCCCGTTTGCGGTGTTGTATGCCCGGAGGCGGTGTTGTATGCCCGGAGGCGGTGTGGTATGCCCGGAGGCGGTGTTGTATGCCCGGAGGCGGTGTTGTATGCCCGGAGGCGGTGTGGTATGCCCGGAGGCGGTGTGGTATGCCCGGAGGCGGTACAACACCGCCTCCGGGCATGATGATGATAATGATGATGATGATGATGATGATGATGATGATGATGATGATGATGATGATGATGATGATGATGATGATGATGATGATGATGATGATGATGATGATGATGATGATGATGATGATGATGATGATGATGATGATGATGATGATGATGATGATGATGATGATGATGATGATGATGATGATGATGATGATGATGATGATGATGATGATGATGATGATGATGATGATGATGATGATGATGATGATGATGATGATGATGATGATGATGATGATGATGATGATGATGATGATGATGTGTTGCTGATGATGATGTTGCTGATGATGATGTTGCTGTTGATGATGATGTTGATGATGATGTTGCTGATGTTGTTGCTGATGATGTTGCTGATGATGTTGATGATGATGTTGCTTGTGATGTTGCTGATGATGTTGCTGATGATGTTGCTGATGATGTTGCTGATGATGACGTGAGACGGTGTGGTATGCCCGGAGGCGGTGTTGTATGCCCGGAGGCGGTGTTGTATGCCCGGAGGCGGTGTGGTATGCCCGGAGGCGGTGTAGTATGCCCGGAGGCGGTGTTGTATGCCCGGAGGCGGTGTGGTATGCCCGGAGGCGGTGTAGTATGCCCGGAGGCGGTGTTGTATGCCCGGAGGCGGTGTGGTATGCCCGGAGGCGGTGTAGTTTGCCCGGAGGCGGTGTTGTATGCCCGGAGGCGGTGTGGTATGCCCGGAGGCGGTGTAGTATGCCCGGAGGCGAAGTTGTATGCCCGGAGGCGGTGTGGTATGCCCGGAGGCGGTACAACACCGCCTCCGGGCATGATGATGATGATAATGATGATGATGATGATGATGATGATGATGATGATGATGATGATGATGATGATGATGATGATGATGATGATGATGATGATGATGATGATGATGATGATGATGATGATGATGATGATGATGATGATGATGATGATGATGATGATGATGATGATGATGATGATGATGATGATGATGATGATGATGATGATGATGATGATGATGATGATGATGATGATGATGATGATGATGATGATGATGATGATGATGATGATGATGATGATGAAGATGATGATGATGATGATGATGATGATGTTGCTGATGATGATGTTGCTGATGATGATGTTGCTGATGATGATGTTGTTGATGATGTTGCTCATGATGTTGATGATGATGTTGCTGATTATGTTGCTGATGATGTTGATGATGATGTTGATGATGATGTTGATGATGATGTTGATGATGATGTTGATGATGATGTTGATGATGATGTTGATGATGATGTTGATGTTGATGTTGATGATGATGTTGATGATGATGTTGATGATGATGTTCATGATGATGTTGATGTTGCTGATGATGTTGCTGATGATGTTGCTGATGATGACGTGAGACGGTGTGGTATGCCCGGAGGCGGTGTTGTATGCCCGGAGGCGGTGTTGTATGCCCGGAGGCGGTGTGGTATGCCCGGAGGCGGTGTTGTATGCCCGGAGGCGGTGTTGTATGCCCGGAGGCGGTGTGGTATGCCCGGAGGCGGTGTTGTATGCCCGGAGGCGGTGTTGTATGCCCGGAGGCGGTGTGGTATGCCCGGAGGCGGTGTTGTATGCCCGGAGGCGGTGTTGTATGCCCTGAGGCGGTCTGGTATGCCCGGAGGCGGTGTAGTATGCCCGGAGGCGGTGTTGTATGCCCGGAGGCAGTGTGGTATGCCCGGAGGCGGTGCAGTATGCCCGGAGGCGTTGTTGTATGCCCGGAGGCAGTGTGGTATGCCCGGAGGCGGTGTAGTATGCCCGGAGGCGGTGTTGTATGCCCGGAGGCGGTGTGGTATGCCCGGAAGCGGTGTAGTATGCCCGGAGGCGGTGTTGTATGCCCGGAGGCGGTGTGGTATGCCCGGAGGCGGTACAACACCGCCTCCGGGCATGATGATGATAATGATGATGATGATGATGATGATGATGATGATGATGATGATGATGATGATGATGATGATGATGATGATGATGATGATGATGATGATGATGATGATGATGATGATGATGATGATGATGATGATGATGATGATGATGATGATGATGATGATGATGATGATGATGATGATGTTGCTGATGATGATGTTGCTGATGATGATGTTGCTGATGATGATGTTGTTGATGATGTTACTGATGATGTTGCTGATGATGTTGCTGATGATGTTGCTGATGATGTTGATGATAATGTTGATGATGATGTTGATGAAGATGTTGATGATGATGTTGATGATGATGTTGCTGATGATGTTGCTGATGATGTTGCTGATGATGTTGCTGATGATGTTGCTGATGATGTTGCTGGTGATGTTGCTGATGATGTTGCTGATGATGTTGCTGATGATGACGTGAGACGGTGTGGTATGCCCGGAGGCGGTGTTGTATGCCCGGAGGCGGTGTTGTATGCCCGGAGGCGGTGTGGTATGCCCGGAGGCGGTGTTGTATGCCCGGAGGCGGTGTTGTATGCCCGGAGGCGGTGTGGTATGCCCGGAGGCGGTTTTGTATGCCCGGAGGCGGTGTTGTATGCCCTGAGGCGGTTTGGTATGCCCGGAGGCGGTGTAGTATGCCCGGAGGCGGTGTTGTATGCCCGGAGGCGGTGTGGTATGCCCGGAGGCGGTGCAGTATGCCCGGAGGCGGTGTTGTATGCCCGGAGGCGGTGTGGTATGCCCGGAGGCGGTGTAGTATGCCCGGAGGCGGTGTTGTATGCCCGGAGGCGGTGTGGTATGCCCGGAGGCGGTGTAGTATGCCCGGAGGCGGTGTTGTATGCCCGGAGGCGGTGTGGTATGCCCGGAGGCGGTGTAGTATGCCCGGAGGCGGTGTTGTATGCCCGGAGGCGGTGTGGTATGCCCGGAGGCGGTGTAGTTTGCCCGGAGGCGGTGTTGTATGCCCGGAGGCGGTGTTGTATGCCCGGAGGCGGTGTTGTATGCCCGGAGGCGGTGTGGTATGCCCGGAGGCGGTGTAGTTTGCCCGGAGGCGGTGTTGTATGCCCGGAGGCGGTGTGGTATGCCCGGAGGCGGTGTAGTATGCCCGGAGGCGGTGTTGTATGCCCGGAGGCGGTGTGGTATGCCCGGAGGCGGTACAACACCGCCTCCGGGCATGATGATGATGATAATGATGATGATGATGATGATGATGATGATGATGATGATGATGATGATGATGATGATGATGATGATGATGATGATGATGATGATGATGATGATGATGATGATGATGATGATGATGATGATGATGATGATGATGATGATGATGATGATGATGATGATGATGATGATGATGATGATGATGATGATGATGATGATGATGATGATGATGATGATGATGTTGCTGATGATGATGTCGCTGATGATGATGTTGCTGATGATGATGTTGTTGATGATGTTGCTGATGATGTTGCTGATGATGTTGCTGATGATGTTGCTGATGATGTTGCTGATGATGTTGATGATGATGTTGATGATGATGTTGATGATGATGTTGCTGATGATGTTGCTGATGATGTTGCTGATGATGTTGCTGATGATGTTGCTGATGATGTTGCTGGTGATGTTGCTGATGATGTTGCTGATGATGTTGCTGATGATGACGTGAGACGGTGTGGAATGCCCGGAGGCGGTGTTGTATGCCCGGAGGCGGTGTTGTATGCCCGGAGGCGGTGTGGTATGCCCGGAGGCGGTGTTGTATGCCCGGAGGCGGTGTTGTATGCCCGGAGGCGGTGTGGTATGCCCGGAGGCGGTGTTGTATGCCCGGAGGCGGTGTTGTATGCCCTGAGGTGGTCTGGTATGCCCGGAGGCGGTGTAGTATGCCCGGAGGCGGTGTTGTATGCCCGGAGGCGGTGTGGTATGCCCGGAGGCGGTGCAGTATGCCCGGAGGCGGTGTTGTATGCCCGGAGGCGGTGTGGTATGCCCGGAGGCGGTGTAGTATGCCCGGAGGCGGTGTTGTATGCCCGGAGGCGGTGTGGTATGCCCGGAGGCGGTGTAGTATG
>JAXIVJ010000619.1:187500-202288 GCA_036785665.1 Chirona hameri
TGATGATGATGATGATGATGTTGCTGATGATGATGTCGCTGATGATGATGTTGCTGATGATGATGTTGTTGATGATGTTGCTGATGATGTTGCTGATGATGTTGCTGATGATGTTGCTGATGATGTTGATGATGATGTTGATGATGATGTTGATGATGATGTTGATGATGATGTTGCTGATGATGTTGCTGATGATGTTGCTGATGATGTTGCTGATGATGTTGCTGATGATGTTGCTGGTGATGTTGCTGATGATGTTGCTGATGATGTTGCTGATGATGACGTGAGACGGTGTGGTATGCCCGGAGGCGGTGTTGTATGCCCGGAGGCGGTGTTGTATGCCCGGAGGCGGTGTGGTATGCCCGGAGGCGGTGTAGTATGCCCGGAGGCGGTGTTGTATGCCCGGAGGCGGTGTGGGTATGCCCGAGGCGGTACAACACCGCCTCCGGGCATGATGATGATGATAATGATGATGATGATGATGATGATGATGATGATGATGATGATGATGATGATGATGATGATGATGATGATGATGATGATGATGATGATGATGATGATGATGATGATGATGATGATGATGATGATGATGATGATGATGATGATGATGATGATGATGATGATGATGATGATGATGATGATGATGATGATGATTGATGATGATGATGATGATGATGATGATGATGATGATGATGATGATGATGATGATGATGATGATGATGATGATGATGATGATGATGATGATGATGATGATGAGATGATGATGATGATGATGATGATGATGTTGCTGATGATGATGATGTTGCTGATGATGATGTTGCTGATGATGATGTTGTTGATGATGTTGCTCATGATGTTGATGATGATGTTGCTGATTATGTTGCTGATGATGTTGATGATGATGTTGATGATGATGTTGATGATGATGTTGATGATGATGTTGATGATGATGTTGATGATGATGTTGATGTTGATGTTGATGATGATGTTGATGATGATGTTGATGATGATGTTCATGATGATGTTGATGTTGATGATGATGTTGATGATGATGTTGATGATGATGTTGATGATGATGTTGATGATGATGTTGCTGATGATGTTGCTGATGATGTTGCTGATGATGTTGCTGATGATGTTGCTGATGATGTTGTGGTGATGTTGCTGATGATGTTGCTGATGATGTTGCTGATGATGACGTGAGGCGGTGTTGTATGCCCGGAGGCGGTGTTGTATGCCCGGAGGCGGTGTGGTATGCCCGGAGGCGGTGTTGTATGCCCGGAGGCGGTGTTGTATGCCCGGAGGCGGTGTGGTATGCCCGGAGGCGGTGTTGTATGCCCGGAGGCGGTGTTGTATGCACTGAGGCGGTCTGGTATGCCGGAGGCGGTGTAGTATGCCCGGAGGCGGTGTTGTATGCCCGGAGGCGGTGTGGTATGCCCGGAGGCGGTGCAGTATGCCCGGAGGCGGTGTTGTATGCCCGGAGGCGGTGTGGTATGCCCGGAGGCGGTGTAGTATGCCGGAGGCGGTGTTGTATGCCCGGAGGCGGTGTGGTATGCCCGGAGGCGGTGTAGTATGCCCGGAGGCGGTGTTGTATGCCCGGAGGCGGTGTGGTATGCCCGGAGGCGGTACAACACCGCCTCCGGGCATGATGATGATAATGATGATGATGATGATGATGATGATGATGATGATGATGATGATGATGATGATGATGATGATGATGATGATGATGATGATGATGATGATGATGATGATGATGATGATGATGATGATGATGATGATGATGATGATGTTGCTGATGATGATGTTGCTGATGATGATGTTGCTGATGATGATGTTGTTGATGATGTTGCTGATGATGTTGCTGATGATGTTGCTGATGATGTTGCTGATGATGTTGCTGATGATGTTGATGATGATGTTGATGATGATGTTGATGATGATGTTGATGATGATGTTGATGATGATGTTGCTGATGATGTTGCTGATGATGTTGCTGATGATGTTGCTGATGATGTTGCTGGTGATGTTGCTGATGATGTTGCTGATGATGTTGCTGATGATGACGTGAGACGGTGTGGTATGCCCGGAGGCGGTGTTGTATGCCCGGAGGCGGTGTTGTATGCCCGGAGGCGGTGTGGTATGCCCGGAGGCGGTGTTGTATGCCCGGAGGCGGTGTTGTATGCCCGGAGGCGGTGTGGTATGCCCGGAGGCGGTGTTGTATGCCCGGAGGCGGTGTTGTATGCCCTGAGGCGGTCTGGTATGCCCGGAGGCGGTGTAGTATGCCCGGAGGCGGTGTTGTATGCCCGGAGGCAGTGTGGTATGCCCGGAGGCGGTGCAGTATGCCCGGAGGCGTTGTTGTATGCCCGGAGGCAGTGTGGTATGCCCGGAGGCGGTGTAGTATGCCCGGAGGCGGTGTTGTATGCCCGGAGGCGGTGTGGTATGCCCGGAAGCGGTGTAGTATGCCCGGAGGCGGTGTTGTATGCCCGGAGGCGGTGTGGTATGCCCGGAGGCGGTACAACACCGCCTCCGGGCATGATGATGATAATGATGATGATGATGATGATGATGATGATGATGATGATGATGATGATGATGATGATGATGATGATGATGATGATGATGATGATGATGATGATGATGATGATGATGATGATGATGATGATGATGATGATGATGATGATGATGATGATGATGATGATGATGATGATGATGTTGCTGATGATGATGTTGCTGATGATGATGTTGCTGATGATGATGTTGTTGATGATGTTACTGATGATGTTGCTGATGATGTTGCTGATGATGTTGCTGATGATGTTGATGATAATGTTGATGATGATGTTGATGAAGATGTTGATGATGATGTTGATGATGATGTTGCTGATGATGTTGCTGATGATGTTGCTGATGATGTTGCTGATGATGTTGCTGATGATGTTGCTGGTGATGTTGCTGATGATGTTGCTGATGATGTTGCTGATGATGACGTGAGACGGTGTGGTATGCCCGGAGGCGGTGTTGTATGCCCGGAGGCGGTGTTGTATGCCCGGAGGCGGTGTGGTATGCCCGGAGGCGGTGTTGTATGCCCGGAGGCGGTGTTGTATGCCCGGAGGCGGTGTGGTATGCCCGGAGGCGGTTTTGTATGCCCGGAGGCGGTGTTGTATGCCCTGAGGCGGTTTGGTATGCCCGGAGGCGGTGTAGTATGCCCGGAGGCGGTGTTGTATGCCCGGAGGCGGTGTGGTATGCCCGGAGGCGGTGCAGTATGCCCGGAGGCGGTGTTGTATGCCCGGAGGCGGTGTGGTATGCCCGGAGGCGGTGTAGTATGCCCGGAGGCGGTGTTGTATGCCCGGAGGCGGTGTGGTATGCCCGGAGGCGGTGTAGTATGCCCGGAGGCGGTGTTGTATGCCCGGAGGCGGTGTGGTATGCCCGGAGGCGGTGTAGTATGCCCGGAGGCGGTGTTGTATGCCCGGAGGCGGTGTGGTATGCCCGGAGGCGGTGTAGTTTGCCCGGAGGCGGTGTTGTATGCCCGGAGGCGGTGTTGTATGCCCGGAGGCGGTGTTGTATGCCCGGAGGCGGTGTGGTATGCCCGGAGGCGGTGTAGTTTGCCCGGAGGCGGTGTTGTATGCCCGGAGGCGGTGTGGTATGCCCGGAGGCGGTGTAGTATGCCCGGAGGCGGTGTTGTATGCCCGGAGGCGGTGTGGTATGCCCGGAGGCGGTACAACACCGCCTCCGGGCATGATGATGATGATAATGATGATGATGATGATGATGATGATGATGATGATGATGATGATGATGATGATGATGATGATGATGATGATGATGATGATGATGATGATGATGATGATGATGATGATGATGATGATGATGATGATGATGATGATGATGATGATGATGATGATGATGATGATGATGATGATGATGATGATGATGATGATGATGATGATGATGATGATGTTGCTGATGATGATGTCGCTGATGATGATGTTGCTGATGATGATGTTGTTGATGATGTTGCTGATGATGTTGCTGATGATGTTGCTGATGATGTTGCTGATGATGTTGCTGATGATGTTGATGATGATGTTGATGATGATGTTGATGATGATGTTGCTGATGATGTTGCTGATGATGTTGCTGATGATGTTGCTGATGATGTTGCTGATGATGTTGCTGGTGATGTTGCTGATGATGTTGCTGATGATGTTGCTGATGATGACGTGAGACGGTGTGGAATGCCCGGAGGCGGTGTTGTATGCCCGGAGGCGGTGTTGTATGCCCGGAGGCGGTGTGGTATGCCCGGAGGCGGTGTTGTATGCCCGGAGGCGGTGTTGTATGCCCGGAGGCGGTGTGGTATGCCCGGAGGCGGTGTTGTATGCCCGGAGGCGGTGTTGTATGCCCTGAGGTGGTCTGGTATGCCCGGAGGCGGTGTAGTATGCCCGGAGGCGGTGTTGTATGCCCGGAGGCGGTGTGGTATGCCCGGAGGCGGTGCAGTATGCCCGGAGGCGGTGTTGTATGCCCGGAGGCGGTGTGGTATGCCCGGAGGCGGTGTAGTATGCCCGGAGGCGGTGTTGTATGCCCGGAGGCGGTGTGGTATGCCCGGAGGCGGTGTAGTATGCCCGGAGGCGGTGTTGTATGCCCGGAGGCGGTGTGGTATGCCCGGAGGCGGTACAACACCGCCTCCGGGCATGATGATGATAATGATGATGATGATGATGATGATGATGATGATGATGATGATGATGATGATGATGATGATGATGATGATGATGATGATGATGATGATGATGATGATGATGATGATGATGATGATGATGATGATGATGATGATGATGATGATGATGATGATGATGATGATGATGATGATGATGATGATGATGATGATGATGATGATGATGATGATGATGATGATGTTGCTGATGATGATGTTGCTGATGATGATGTTGCTGATGATGATGTTGTTGATGATGTTGCTGATGATGTTGCTGATGATGTTGCTGATGATGTTGCTGATGATGTTGATGATGATGTTGATGATGATGTTGATGATGATGTTGATGATGATGTTGATGATGATGTTGCTGATGATGTTGCTGATGATGTTGCTGATGATGTTGCTGATGATGTTGCTGGTGATGTTGCTGATGATGTTGCTGATGATGTTGCTGATGATGTTGCTGATGATGTTGCTGATGATGTTGCTGGTGATGTTGCTGATGATGTTGCTGATGATGTTGCTGATGATGACGTGAGACGGTGTGGTATGCCCGGAGGCGGTGTTGTATGCCCGGAGGCGGTGTTGTATGCCCGGAGGCGGTGTGGTATGCCCGGAGGCGGTGTTGTATGCCCGGAGGCGGTGTTGTATGCCCGGAGGCGGTGTGGTATGCCCGGAGGCGGTGTTGTATGCCCGGAGGCGGTGTTGTATGCCCTGAGGCGGTCTGGTATGCCCGGAGGCGGTGTAGTATGCCCGGAGGCGGTGTTGTATGCCCGGAGGCGGTGTGGTATGCCCGGAGGCGGTGCAGTATGCCCGGAGGCGTTGTTGTATGCCCGGAGGCGTTGTGGTATGCCCGGAGGCGGTGTAGTATGCCCGGAGGCGGTGTTGTATGCCCGGAGGCGGTGTGGTATGCCCGGAAGCGGTGTAGTATGCCCGGAGGCGGTGTTGTATGCCCGGAGGCGGTGTGGTATGCCCGGAGGCGGTACAACACCGCCTCCGGGCATGATGATGATAATGATGATGATGATGATGATGATGATGATGATGATGATGATGATGATGATGATGATGATGATGATGATGATGATGATGATGATGATGATGATGATGATGATGATGATGATGATGATGATGATGATGAAGATGATGATGATGATGATGATGATGATGTTGCTGATGATGATGTTGCTGATGATGATGTTGCTGATGATGATGTTGTTGATGATGTTGCTCATGATGTTGATGATGATGTTGCTGATTATGTTGCTGATGATGTTGATGATGATGTTGATGATGATGTTGATGATGATGTTGATGATGATGTTGATGATGATGTTGATGATGATGTTGATGTTGATGTTGATGATGATGTTGATGATGATGTTGATGATGATGTTCATGATGATGTTGATGTTGATGATGATGTTGATGATGATGTTGATGATGATGTTGATGATGATGTTGATGATGATGTTGCTGATGATGTTGCTGATGATGTTGCTGATGATGTTGCTGATGATGTTGCTGATGATGTTGCTGGTGATGTTGCTGATGATGTTGCTGATGATGTTGCTGATGATGACGTGAGACGGTGTGGTATGCCCGGAGGCGGTGTTGTATGCCCGGAGGCGGTGTTGTATGCCCGGAGGCGGTGTGGTATGCCCGGAGGCGGTGTTGTATGCCCGGGGGCGGTGTTGTATGCCCGGAGGCGGTGTGGTATGCCCGGAGGCGGTGTTGTATGCCCGGAGGCGGTGTTGTATGCACTGAGGCGGTCTGGTATGCCCGGAGGCGGTGTAGTATGCCCGGAGGCGGTGTTGTATGCCCGGAGGCGGTGTGGTATGCCCGGAGGCGGTGCAGTATGCCCGGAGGCGGTGTTGTATGCCCGGAGGCGGTGTGGTATGCCCGGAGGCGGTGTAGTATGCCCGGAGGCGGTGTTGTATGCCCGGAGGCGGTGTGGTATGCCCGGAGGCGGTGTAGTATGCCCGGAGGCGGTGTTGTATGCCCGGAGGCGGTGTGGTATGCCCGGAGGCGGTACAACACCGCCTCCGGGCATGATGATGATAATGATGATGATGATGATGATGATGATGATGATGATGATGATGATGATGATGATGATGATGATGATGATGATGATGATGATGATGATGATGATGATGATGATGATGATGATGATGATGATGATGATGTTGCTGATGATGATGTTGCTGATGATGATGTTGCTGATGATGATGTTGTTGATGATGTTGCTGATGATGTTGCTGATGATGTTGCTGATGATGTTGCTGATGATGTTGATGATGATGTTGATGATGATGTTGATGATGATGTTGATGATGATGTTGATGATGATGTTGCTGATGATGTTGCTGATGATGTTGCTGATGATGTTGCTGATGATGTTGCTGGTGATGTTGCTGATGATGTTGCTGATGATGTTGCTGATGATGACGTGAGACGGTGTGGTATGCCCGGAGGCGGTGTTGTATGCCCGGAGGCGGTGTTGTATGCCCGGAGGCGGTGTGGTATGCCCGGAGGCGGTGTTGTATGCCCGGAGGCGGTGTTGTATGCCCGGAGGCGGTGTGGTATGCCCGGAGGCGGTGTTGTATGCCCGGAGGCGGTGTTGTATGCCCTGAGGCGGTCTGGTATGCCCGGAGGCGGTGTAGTATGCCCGGAGGCGGTGTTGTATGCCCGGAGGCAGTGTGGTATGCCCGGAGGCGGTGCAGTATGCCCGGAGGCGTTGTTGTATGCCCGGAGGCAGTGTGGTATGCCCGGAGGCGGTGTAGTATGCCCGGAGGCGGTGTTGTATGCCCGGAGGCGGTGTGGTATGCCCGGAAGCGGTGTAGTATGCCCGGAGGCGGTGTTGTATGCCCGGAGGCGGTGTGGTATGCCCGGAGGCGGTACAACACCGCCTCCGGGCATGATGATGATAATGATGATGATGATGATGATGATGATGATGATGATGATGATGATGATGATGATGATGATGATGATGATGATGATGATGATGATGATGATGATGATGATGATGATGATGATGATGATGATGATGATGATGATGATGATGATGATGATGATGATGATGATGATGATGATGATGATGATGATGATGATGATGTTGCTGATGATGATGTTGCTGATGATGATGTTGCTGATGATGATGTTGTTGATGATGTTACTGATGATGTTGCTGATGATGTTGCTGATGATGTTGCTGATGATGTTGATGATAATGTTGATGATGATGTTGATGAAGATGTTGATGATGATGTTGATGATGATGTTGCTGATGATGTTGCTGATGATGTTGCTGATGATGTTGCTGATGATGTTGCTGATGATGTTGCTGGTGATGTTGCTGATGATGTTGCTGATGATGTTGCTGATGATGACGTGAGACGGTGTGGTATGCCCGGAGGCGGTGTTGTATGCCCGGAGGCGGTGTTGTATGCCCGGAGGCGGTGTGGTATGCCCGGAGGCGGTGTTGTATGCCCGGAGGCGGTGTTGTATGCCCGGAGGCGGTGTGGTATGCCCGGAGGCGGTGTTGTATGCCCGGAGGCGGTGTTGTATGCCCTGAGGCGGTCTGGTATGCCCGGAGGCGGTGTAGTATGCCCGGAGGCGGTGTTGTATGCCCGGAGGCGGTGTGGTATGCCCGGAGGCGGTGCAGTATGCCCGGAGGCGGTGTTGTATGCCCGGAGGCGGTGTGGTATGCCCGGAGGCGGTGTAGTATGCCCGGAGGCGGTGTTGTATGCCCGGAGGCGGTGTGGTATGCCCGGAGGCGGTGTAGTATGCCCGGAGGCGGTGTTGTATGCCCGGAGGCGGTGTGGTATGCCCGGAGGCGGTACAACACCGCCTCCGGGCATGATGATGATAATGATGATGATGATGATGATGATGATGATGATGATGATGATGATGATGATGATGATGATGATGATGATGATGATGATGATGATGATGATGATGATGATGATGATGATGATGATGATGATGATGATGATGATGATGATGATGATGATGATGATGATGATGATGATGATGATGATGATGATGATGATGATGATGATGTTGCTGATGATGATGTCGCTGATGATGATGTTGCTGATGATCATGTTATTGATGATGTTGCTGATGATGTTGCTGATGATGTTGCTGATGATGTTGCTGATGATGTTGATGATGATGTTGATGATGATGTTGATGATGATGTTGATGATGATGTTGATGATGATGTTGCTGATGATGTTGCTGATGATGTTGCTGATGATGTTGCTGATGATGTTGCTGATGATGTTGCTGGTGATGTTGCTGATGATGTTGCTGATGATGTTGCTGATGATGACGTGAGACGGTGTGGTATGCCCGGAGGCGGTGTTGTATGCCCGGAGGCGGTGTTGTATGCCCGGAGGCGGTGTGGTATGCCCGGAGGCGGTGTTGTATGCCCGGAGGCGGTGTTGTATGCCCGGAGGCGGTGTGGTATGCCCGGAGGCGGTGTTGTATGCCCGGAGGCGGTGTTGTATGCCCTGAGGCGGTCTGGTATGCCCGGAGGCGGTGTAGTATGCCCGGAGGCGGTGTTGTATGCCCGGAGGCGGTGTGGTATGCCCGGAGGCGGTGCAGTATGCCCGGAGGCGGTGTTGTATGCCCGGAGGCGGTGTGGTATGCCCGGAGGCGGTGTAGTATGCCCGGAGGCGGTGTTGTATGCCCGGAGGCGGTGTGGTATGCCCGGAGGCGGTGTAGTATGCCCGGAGGCGGTGTTGTATGCCCGGAGGCGGTGTGGTATGCCCGGAGGCGGTACAACACCGCCTCCGGGCATGATGATGATAATGATGATGATGATGATGATGATGATGATGATGATGATGATGATGATGATGATGATGATGATGATGATGATGATGATGATGATGATGATGATGATGATGATGATGATGATGATGATGATGATGATGATGATGATGATGATGATGATGATGATGATGATGATGATGATGATGATGATGATGTTGCTGATGATGATGTTGCTGATGATGATGTTGCTGATGATGATGTTGTTGATGATGTTGCTGATGATGTTGCTGATGATGTTGCTGATGATGTTGATGATGATGTTGATGATGATGTTGATGATGATGTTGATGATGATGTTGATGATGATGTTGATGATGATGTTGATGATGATGTTGCTGATGATGTTGCTGATGATGTTGCTGATGATGTTGCTGATGATGTTGCTGGTGATGTTGCTGATGATGTTGCTGATGATGTTGCTGATGATGTTGCTGATGATGTTGCTGATGATGTTGCTGGTGATGTTGCTGATGATGTTGCTGATGATGTTGCTGATGATGACGTGAGACGGTGTGGTATGCCCGGAGGCGGTGTTGTATGCCCGGAGGCGGTGTTGTATGCCCGGAGGCGGTGTGGTATGCCCGGAGGCGGTGTTGTATGCCCGGAGGCGGTGTTGTATGCCCGGAGGCGGTGTGGTATGCCCGGAGGCGGTGTTGTATGCCCGGAGGCGGTGTTGTATGCCCTGAGGCGGTCTGGTATGCCCGGAGGCGGTGTAGTATGCCCGGAGGCGGTGTTGTATGCCCGGAGGCGGTGTGGTATGCCCGGAGGCGGTGCAGTATGCCCGGAGGCGTTGTTGTATGCCCGGAGGCGGTGTGGTATGCCCGGAGGCGGTGTAGTATGCCCGGAGGCGGTGTTGTATGCCCGGAGGCGGTGTGGTATGCCCGGAAGCGGTGTAGTATGCCCGGAGGCGGTGTTGTATGCCCGGAGGCGGTGTGGTATGCCCGGAGGCGGTACAACACCGCCTCCGGGCATGATGATGATAATGATGATGATGATGATGATGATGATGATGATGATGATGATGATGATGATGATGATGATGATGATGATGATGATGATGATGATGATGATGATGATGATGATGATGATGATGATGATGATGATGATGATGATGATGATGATGATGATGATGATGATGATGATGATGATGATGATGATGATGATGTTGATGATGATGTTGCTGATGATGTTGCTGATGATGTTGCTGATGATGTTGCTGATGATGTTGCTGATGATGTTGCTGGTGATGTTGCTGATGATGTTGCTGATGATGTTGCTGATGATGACGTGAGACGGTGTGGTATGCCCGGAGGCGGTGTTGTATGCCCGGAGGCGGTGTTGTATGCCCGGAGGCGGTGTGGCATGCCCGGAGGCGGTGTGGTATGCCCGGAGGCGGTGTTGTATGCCCGGAGGCGGTGTTGTATGCCCGGAGGCGGTGTTGTATGCCCGGAGGCGGTGTTGTATGCCCTGAGGCGGTACAACACCGCCTCCGGGCATGATGATGATAATGATGATGATGATGATGATGATGATGATGACGTGAGACGGTGTGGTATGCCCGTTTGCGGTGTTGTATGCCCGGAGGCGGTGTTGTATGCCCGGAGGCGGTGTGGTATGCCCGGAGGCGGTGTTGTATGCCCGGAGGCGGTGTTGTATGCCCGGAGGCGGTGTGGTATGCCCGGAGGCGGTACAACACCGCCTCCGGGCATGATGATGATAATGATGATGATGATGATGATGATGATGATGTTGCTGATGATGTTGCTGATGATGTTGCTGATGATGTTGCTGGTGATGTTGCTGATGATGTTGCTGATGATGTTGCTGATGATGTTGCTGGTGATGTTGCTGATGATGTTGCTGATGATGTTGCTGATGATGTTGCTGATGATGACGTGAGACGGTGTGGTATGCCCGTTTGCGGTGTTGTATGCCCGGAGGCGGTGTTGTATGCCCGGAGGCGGTGTGGTATGCCCGGAGGCGGTGTTGTATGCCCGGAGGCGGTGTTGTATGCCCGGAGGCGGTGTGGTATGCCCGGAGGCGGTGTGGTATGCCCGGAGGCGGTACAACACCGCCTCCGGGCATGATGATGATAATGATGATGATGATGATGATGATGATGATGATGATGATGATGATGATGATGATGATGATGATGATGATGATGATGATGATGATGATGATGATGATGATGATGATGATGATGATGATGATGATGATGATGATGATGATGATGATGATGATGATGATGATGATGATGATGATGATGATGATGATGATGATGATGATGATGATGATGATGATGATGATGATGATGATGATGATGATGATGATGATGATGATGATGATGATGATGATGATGATGATGATGATGATGATGTTGCTGATGATGATGTTGCTGATGATGATGTTGCTGTTGATGATGATGTTGATGATGATGTTGCTGATGTTGTTGCTGATGATGTTGCTGATGATGTTGATGATGATGTTGCTTGTGATGTTGCTGATGATGTTGCTGATGATGTTGCTGATGATGTTGCTGATGATGACGTGAGACGGTGTGGTATGCCCGGAGGCGGTGTTGTATGCCCGGAGGCGGTGTTGTATGCCCGGAGGCGGTGTGGTATGCCCGGAGGCGGTGTAGTATGCCCGGAGGCGGTGTTGTATGCCCGGAGGCGGTGTGGTATGCCCGGAGGCGGTGTAGTATGCCCGGAGGCGGTGTTGTATGCCCGGAGGCGGTGTGGTATGCCCGGAGGCGGTGTAGTTTGCCCGGAGGCGGTGTTGTATGCCCGGAGGCGGTGTGGTATGCCCGGAGGCGGTGTAGTATGCCCGGAGGCGAAGTTGTATGCCCGGAGGCGGTGTGGTATGCCCGGAGGCGGTACAACACCGCCTCCGGGCATGATGATGATGATAATGATGATGATGATGATGATGATGATGATGATGATGATGATGATGATGATGATGATGATGATGATGATGATGATGATGATGATGATGATGATGATGATGATGATGATG
This sequence comes from Chirona hameri, assembly GCA_036785665.1. Classification (NCBI taxonomy): domain Eukaryota; kingdom Metazoa; phylum Arthropoda; class Thecostraca; order Balanomorpha; family Balanidae; genus Chirona; species Chirona hameri. Next base: position 200,090 of record JAXIVJ010000619.1, read on the forward strand.
ATGATGATGATGATGATGATGATGATGATGATGATGATGATGATGATGATGATGATGATGATGATGATGATGATGATGATGATGATGATGATGATGATGATGATGATGATGATGATGATGATGATGATGATGATGATGATGATGATGATGATGAAGATGATGATGATGATGATGATGATGATGTTGCTGATGATGATGTTGCTGATGATGATGTTGCTGATGATGATGTTGTTGATGATGTTGCTCATGATGTTGATGATGATGTTGCTGATTATGTTGCTGATGATGTTGATGATGATGTTGATGATGATGTTGATGATGATGTTGATGATGATGTTGATGATGATGTTGATGATGATGTTGATGATGATGTTGATGTTGATGTTGATGATGATGTTGATGATGATGTTGATGATGATGTTCATGATGATGTTGATGTTGCTGATGATGTTGCTGATGATGTTGCTGATGATGACGTGAGACGGTGTGGTATGCCCGGAGGCGGTGTTGTATGCCCGGAGGCGGTGTTGTATGCCCGGAGGCGGTGTGGTATGCCCGGAGGCGGTGTTGTATGCCCGGAGGCGGTGTTGTATGCCCGGAGGCGGTGTGGTATGCCCGGAGGCGGTGTTGTATGCCCGGAGGCGGTGTTGTATGCCCGGAGGCGGTGTGGTATGCCCGGAGGCGGTGTTGTATGCCCGGAGGCGGTGTTGTATGCCCTGAGGCGGTCTGGTATGCCCGGAGGCGGTGTAGTATGCCCGGAGGCGGTGTTGTATGCCCGGAGGCAGTGTGGTATGCCCGGAGGCGGTGCAGTATGCCCGGAGGCGTTGTTGTATGCCCGGAGGCAGTGTGGTATGCCCGGAGGCGGTGTAGTATGCCCGGAGGCGGTGTTGTATGCCCGGAGGCGGTGTGGTATGCCCGGAAGCGGTGTAGTATGCCCGGAGGCGGTGTTGTATGCCCGGAGGCGGTGTGGTATGCCCGGAGGCGGTACAACACCGCCTCCGGGCATGATGATGATAATGATGATGATGATGATGATGATGATGATGATGATGATGATGATGATGATGATGATGATGATGATGATGATGATGATGATGATGATGATGATGATGATGATGATGATGATGATGATGATGATGATGATGATGATGATGATGATGATGATGATGATGATGATGATGATGTTGCTGATGATGATGTTGCTGATGATGATGTTGCTGATGATGATGTTGTTGATGATGTTACTGATGATGTTGCTGATGATGTTGCTGATGATGTTGCTGATGATGTTGATGATAATGTTGATGATGATGTTGATGAAGATGTTGATGATGATGTTGATGATGATGTTGCTGATGATGTTGCTGATGATGTTGCTGATGATGTTGCTGATGATGTTGCTGATGATGTTGCTGGTGATGTTGCTGATGATGTTGCTGATGATGTTGCTGATGATGACGTGAGACGGTGTGGTATGCCCGGAGGCGGTGTTGTATGCCCGGAGGCGGTGTTGTATGCCCGGAGGCGGTGTGGTATGCCCGGAGGCGGTGTTGTATGCCCGGAGGCGGTGTTGTATGCCCGGAGGCGGTGTGGTATGCCCGGAGGCGGTTTTGTATGCCCGGAGGCGGTGTTGTATGCCCTGAGGCGGTTTGGTATGCCCGGAGGCGGTGTAGTATGCCCGGAGGCGGTGTTGTATGCCCGGAGGCGGTGTGGTATGCCCGGAGGCGGTGCAGTATGCCCGGAGGCGGTGTTGTATGCCCGGAGGCGGTGTGGTATGCCCGGAGGCGGTGTAGTATGCCCGGAGGCGGTGTTGTATGCCCGGAGGCGGTGTGGTATGCCCGGAGGCGGTGTAGTATGCCCGGAGGCGGTGTTGTATGCCCGGAGGCGGTGTGGTATGCCCGGAGGCGGTGTAGTATGCCCGGAGGCGGTGTTGTATGCCCGGAGGCGGTGTGGTATGCCCGGAGGCGGTGTAGTTTGCCCGGAGGCGGTGTTGTATGCCCGGAGGCGGTGTTGTATGCCCGGAGGCGGTGTTGTATGCCCGGAGGCGGTGTGGTATGCCCGGAGGCGGTGTAGTTTGCCCGGAGGCGGTGTTGTATGCCCGGAGGCGGTGTGGTATGCCCGGAGGCGGTGTAGTATGCCCGGAGGCGGTGTTGTATGCCCGGAGGCGGTGTGGTATGCCCGGAGGCGGTACAACACCGC